>VNKB01004251.1:0-96169 GCA_008042735.1 Drosophila leontia
CAGATCGCACTCATCTGTTCAAAGAGTTATTACCAATTACGCAAAGTCGGGATCTATCTTATCAGCGCCCAGATCTGGCCGTCCAAGCAAGTTAATAAAAAGAGAATAATCAAAAATTCTCCAACTAGTCCAGAACAATCCAAAATTAACAGCGCACAAGCTTAAACTGGAAGGTGAGGAATGGTTTTCCAAAACCGTATCAGATAATACCATACGACGGGCAATAAAAAAAGGTGGATACAAAAGCCGCGTGGCCAGAAGGAAACCTTTTATTACCGAAACTAATAAGAAAAAGCGATTGGATTTTGCAAATGACCACATAACGAAGCCATCCGAGTTTGGCATAAAGTCATTTTTTCGGACAAAAGCAAGTTCTGCATTTTCGGCATTAAGGGGAAAAAATATGTGTGGCGGAAGAGTGGTACTGCCTTGGAAAAGCAAACTTTAATGCCTACCGTAAAACATGGAGGAGGCGGAGTTATGATATGGGGATGTATGGCGGCCAACGGCGTCGAAAATCTTTCCTTTATAGACTCAATTATGGACCATAGGGCCTATATTGACTTACTGAAGGCAAATTTGGTTGAAAGTGATAGACGGTTAGGTCTGGAAGGGGACTTTATTTTTCAACAAGATTATGACCCGAAATACACTGCCCACAATGTCAAGCTTTGGCTTCTGTATAATACAAAAAAACAGTTGCGAACTCCTCCATAATCACCAGACTTGAATCCAATCGAACATTTGTGGGATCTTTTGGAGCGTCTTATACGGAAACGCATCATTACATCCAAACCTATGCTAAAGGCTGTAATCTTAGAGGAATGGCAGAAAATAACAGCAGAGGATACAAGAAATCTAGTGAAATCGATGCCTAAACGTCTGAGGGAAGTTTTGAAGACTAAGGGCTACCCGACAAGTTACTAATCAGTAAATAAAAGACGATCTTCTTTGCTGTACGCACACTTTTGAGAATGCTATTTTTAAAGAGGTTTGGGTAAAATGGTCATTATAAGAAAACCGCTAGGCTCATAATTCTGCAAAAATAAAGAGGCGACGTCAATTGAATGACTAATAGATTGAACCAATTTTTGATTCGCAGTGCAAAATATTTGCAGAGTTATTTGACATTAAAGTCAATGATATGATTTTTTATTGTCCTGTACGCAGAGATATGAGAGCAAGTGTATGTATTTCTATTGCTGCTATTCGAAAAAGTTTAATTATATGTAGCAAATTTAGGCCGATGTCATTTTTATCCTAACAAACAAGCTGCTTTCTCCGTTTCTTCCTAAATTGAAACAAGAAAATTATATTTGATTTTTTCTTTTTTTTTTGTTGTTTTTTAATACACAATTTGTCCAAACACTTAAATGGGATTTTCTTCATTAATAAGAATAATAATGTGTGCAATCATTTCATTCTTTATATGTTGTTATTATTGTTGTATCCGTAAATTTGTAGATATTACTTTATAATTTTCATCCTTTTGTTTTTATGTTGTATTTTAATGTTTTGTATATATATTTATATATATATATTTTTTGTTATATTTAAATCGATATAGGTAAAGGTATGTAGATAGGTAATAATATTCATTCGCCTGTTTGTTTTGTTTGTTACTTGTGTGGTTTGTGGTTGCTTGTTGCTTGATTTCCCCCCCCAACTATCGCATGCTTTCGGTCACATAGCTATAACATCTTAAACAATCATAATCATCAATCATTACAATATAATCAATCGCATATATCTATGTATATAATTTTGTTTGCTTTGTTTGCTTGCTGCTTTACCTCACTTTAAACTTAAAATGTATTATTATTACTTAGAGAGTAGCGTCATCGAGCATATTGAATTCGTCAGATCTAAAAAGGGGGGTAGGTAAAAGGGGTCGTGTCGTAACTTCGAATCGGTTTTCGAATGTCGAATTTCGAAAAGTGTGCACTTGCCATGCAGAGTTGCCGCCGTTGAACGGTATATTTTTTAAGCACAATCTTGCAGTTGCCATTATGTTAAATGGTTGCATATTAATTTTTATACAATTTTCCCCTCGTTTGCCTTGCTTTGCTTCGCTTGCGTTCTTCTAGTTTGTGGATTGTGGTAAGGGTTTTGGATTGGCAAATTCAATATACTAGATGGAGATACTTTTTGTTTTGCTTTCTTATCGTTTCCACCCCGCGCCGTGGGGCCCACTATTTGCCCTTGTTCTGCCGGTGCTTCTGGATCCGCACGCATCAGAGCACCTCGGACACGTACTTGGGTCGCTTGGCCACGGTGGCTTCGGTGGCAGTGGCAGTGGTAACGCACTCCTCCTCGCTGGCCTCGATATGGCCACTGTAGTCGGTCGGCAACTCCTCGTAGATAATCTCTGAATGCTGCTGCTGCTGTTGCTGTTGCGCCACCTGCGCCTGCTGCTGGTGCAACGAATGCTGCGATGCTGCCCCGCCGGCCATCACATGGTTACGCTTTAGCGCAATCAAAGCACCCACCCCGCCGCCTCCGCTGCTCGCGTTGCTGCCCTCAACGCCAGAGTTTTGATTGGTTACATAGTACGGGCTGCCGCTGCTGAAGGTCAGGACATTAGAAATTATTTTGCAATGATGATTGACTATACTCCTAACCTGTACTGATTGGAATTGTTTGACAGCGTCTGTTGCTGCTGCTGCTGCTGTTGTTGTTGTTGTTGCTGGTGTGCATTTTGAGAGTTGTAGATTTCTGCAAGGAATTTTATTGATTAAATTGCTTAGCTTAGCTGTCTTTAAAGGAATTGTTACCAGGATCTGCTGCGCGCTGTTCCAGCGACATTCCCGGCGAGCCAGGAGCGGATTGCAGCACAATATCTTGCAACGGTGAGCTCTCGCGAGAATTATCTAAAACAAAAAACGTTTACTCAGAATACAGGTCGGGAAATTTCGTTAGCCAGATGCCTACCCATGTGACTGGGCGAAACCGGCGCCGACCGGGGCATTCCGTAAGGCGGACGGAAGCCCTGGCTACTCCGTTGGCGACGCTTCTTGTAGCTATGATCGATTAGCTTGGCACCGCTGTCCGGATCGATTCGCCAGAAGGAACCCTTGCCCGGCTCGTCCTGGGAGCGTGCTACTTTGATGAAATACCTGAAAAAATTAAGCGGAGACATCAAGATATATATATTTAAGAAAAAATTATGATCTAGTGAAGGTTTTGAATTTAAAAATGCTACAATTATTAAATTTATAGTTGTATTTATAATTTTGTTATATTTATTTGGGGTTAATAGTGGATGATCTTTACCTATTCAAACTGAGATTATGACGTATGGAATTCTGCCAGCCCTTGTTGGTCTCCTTGCGGTAGTACGGATAGTGCTTGACAATAAACGAATAAATGCCCGAGAGCGTCAGCTGCTTGTCTGGAGCGGCCGATATTGCCTGAACGATCAGCTGGGCGTAGCTATACGGAGGCTTCTCGTTGTGATTGTAACTGGCTGTGGAGGGTGTCTGGAACAGATCCTGCTGTAAATGTGTAAGGTTGGTTAAGTTTCATATTGTTTTTTTATAATAAATTATTATTATTATTACTTACCGTGTTGTTGTTACTGTAATTGTTGTAATTGCTGGGCTGATTTTGAATGAAACCCTGACGTGGACTAGCCGGACAACTGTTGGCAGCGCTTATTGTACCTGTTTTTAAAGCAAAAATAAACAGAGTTAACATGGGGAATTTATGGTACTAATGTCTAAGAATCTATTAATACGATAAAGTATCATTTTGTTTTGCTTTTGATGACTATTAACTATTAACATTCCATGGAACTCTGGGAATATAATAAATAGAAGGAAATTCCACTTGCCAGTTGGTGACAGGTAGGGGCTCTTTTGCTCCTTCTTGGGTATCGATATCTTGAGCGGTGAATAGATACCGGGTCCATCTCCGGCGGCTATCAGGTGGCCAGCTGCCCCCGCCGGTGGCCCCACAACGATGTTACCGGCGCGTTGCTGCTGCTGCTGTTGCAGAGCTGTGTGGTGAAGCGGGTGGTGTGGTGTATGCGGAAGTGGATGGTGCGCCGTCTGCTGCTGCAGCGGCAGGTGCTGCGCTGACTGGTGGTGGTGGTGCTGCTGCTGCTGCAGTTGCTGGTGATGGTGTTGGTGTATCTGCTGCTGCTGCTGCTGCAAATCGTCCCTTGGCGGCGGGGTTATGATGACATGAGCGCCACCGGCACCTACGCCACCTACGTTGCTCACGACCAAGGATGGCGAATGAGTACCGGCAGCATCCGATGGAGGGGCGGGCATATAACTCTCAAACTCAATCCGAATCTCCGTGCTGGGAAAACGAAAGTAGCAGCTGAAAAAAGAAAAGATTCGGTTATAGGAATATTTTCTTCCACTTTGGTAATTTCACTTACCGTTGCGGCAAACGCAATGGATCAACATTACGGCGCTGCAGGAAGTCGTCCACGAATATACCATTCTTGCTGAGGCACTGGACAAAGAAGGCGCGCAGCTCCACATCGAAGAGAACCTGGAAGTGCTTGCGCGACACCAGATTATTCTCGGCCACGTTAAAGTGGACCAGCGATGTGGAGGAGTTGCGTCCGATCACTGTCACCGCGTCCGTGATGGGCAACACCTCCTGGTTGAACCGTAGCTCTCCATACGGCGGAGGTGTTGCTGAGGCGCTGGCGGTGGCTGAGGCGGAGGGGGTGGTGGTGTTGGCAGGTGGGTGGTTTGCTGAGTTGTTGTTGTTGATCAGCTCGGCGCTGCTGCTGCTATTGTTGTTGTTATTGTTCAGCGCCGCGGCGGCTGCTGCTGCTGCGCCATGGTGCAGCTGCAACATGTCCTTGGCAATGGCAACGGTGGCTGCGTCGGCTGCGGCAGAGGCAGCGACGCCGGCTGTGGCAGCGGCTGCAATGCTGGTGGGAGTGTTCAGAACGGTATGTACCGTTACAATATTATTATTATTGTTGTTGCTGCTGCTGCTGGCACTGTTGATGCTGCTGTTGTTGTTGCTGCTGCTGTTGCCGGTGGTTGTTGCTAGTGTTGTGGTTGTTGATGTTGTAGTGGCGGCCATTTAAAAGGTAAATCCCACTTTGTCCAATGTTCTTCTAGTTGTTATTGTTGGCCTGTAAAAAATATTGCATTATATTTTATTATATTTCTTGATTGGTATTGGTCATCTTTAAGTCATTAGCACTTTTATTATTTAGTTGTGTAAGGAATAATAAGAACGTTTTAACTTAAATAATTCTCGACTTTTCTTAATCTTATCGGAGTATTTACTTAAAGATGTTTTTTGTTTATTTTTATTATTTTTCCTTAAATAATAAATTTCGTTCATTGAAATTTCTTAGCTTTAAAATTTTTTTCTGATGTTTTTATTTTTTATATTGTACATACACATGTACCTACAGAAACTTTTTTCTAGAGCTCAGAACTGATTTTATGCTTTTAACTTGGCGAGTTTGTTTTTGAAGCCTTTTTTTTTTAAATAGTTGTTACCGTTTATTTTAGTTTCTTAATGTTTGTACATTGATTGCATGCATTTTTTTTTTTCTTTGCCTTTTTCACAGCTTTTCACGCGCTTTTCGCTCTTTTTCGTTTTGGCCCCAAGGTTTCTTCTTTTCGTCAGCCACAAATTATTTTCCAAATATATACGTACGTACACACACACTGAAAGAATCACACTGATACAACGACGTCGATGCCTGATTCTGGTTGCCCTGCTGACTGGCAGTTTGTCTCCCTCACACCTCACCGCACCATCGCTCCAACCCCTCCCCCGCCCACAACCGTTTCGTTGCTGTTTCGGTTTTTGCTTTACTCTGTTTTGCTACCGCAGCCGCGCACACAGAAACACACATATACATACATACGTACATACCTCGGTCGGCAACAAAAACAAGCGCCGATTGAAGCAACAACAATAATAATAATAATAACACAACTACTACTACCACGCGACTGGCACTACGTGAGTAAACACACACGCACACGGCGGACCAGGACGGAGAGCGGCAACACGCTTGCGCTCTGCTCTCTTTCGCTTTCCCGGGCAGTGTGGAATGGAGCGGAGCAGAGAAGTTGGCATAATGCCGGCGCAAAGCAACAGCAGCGCCGATGGAAAAATCTCCAACTCCACTCACACATAGACGCTGATGTATGTATGTACATAGCTCCCATTCTCTCCAAAACTGAGCTTGCGGCCAGTGTTGCCAACAGGCGATTACATGCCAGAAATAGCCGAATAAATCATTCAAAAGCGGTAAAAGACTGCATTAAACTAGTACGAGTGGCCATTTCGGTACTAAAGGAGGAATCCTGCGTCTTAAAAACTAACAATGCTCATTTTCCGATGAAATTGAATTTTGTGGCTCCATATCTAAGGATATGAAAGGGACCACAAGCGTCAAGTATACAAAAACAAGTAAGACTTTCGAGTTCGGCTTTGAGTTGTAAAAAGATAATTTCTGTCTGACTACAAAGTCTATAATTATGGTGATATTGATAGTTTACTAAAAAAAAATATTTTCAAAAAAAAAAATTAGAAACTTCCCGTTTTTGTGCACCTGTCTACAGATTGAAAACTGTAGCACGTTGCACAGTTTTCTAATTAAACTACATATTCGCATACATACAAAAATATGTACCAATGCACGCGGTGTTATTTCCATGGCGACCGAAAACCTTTCGAAGAACGATCTGCATCTTGTGGGTTGCAGTGGCAAAGGGGGGAAATCAAATAAAGCAGCTTTTTTTACGATTTCATAAACGGACGTTGGCAACACTGTTTACTGTTCTGTCTTCGGCTTGTTTGGCTCCACACACATACACAGAAACAGATTGAGAACTCTCGCACTGGCAGGCCCCACATGGCTCCCCATCAATCGATCGAGCTTGCATGCATAAACATGCAAAACGAAACCAAAATAAAATTAACGAGAACAACAAAAGGCAAACAAACGCCCATACATACAGCCATATAAATAAACACACGCATACACACACATGCTACATTTATATTGGCGAGTACATACGAACGTGTGCATGTGTTAGGTCACTCGTAACGGCAACGGCGGAGGCACCGAAAGAGGAACACAATAAATAAATAAAAACACCAAAATACACTCACACACACGTACACACATACAGTTGGCGTATTGGAAATGCGTAAAAATGCCGCTCGTTGATTTTTCAGCTAGCAACCGACTCCACCTGCGCATACATACAGACGACGGATGTCTTGTTTGTCTCTTTGTAAACACACAAAAAGCACACTTTTCACAACGTAGCTGCTCTCTGGTTTTTGCTCGGCGATTGCGTAAACTGCCGCCCGCTTTTTTCCCACCTAACATCAAAATATGTACACACACTTGAGGCCACCCATACACGAATACGTGTGCGAGTGTTCGCCGTGTGTGTGTGTGCATCACTTGAGCGTGTTCCAAAATAAAAACTTAATTTTTATTTATATGCGATTGTGCTGGTTGCTTTTCCGCTCGCTCTGCTATTGATTCTATTATTACTAATTCGCTCTCTCTCGCTGTTTATATTTTCGCCGTTGGTTATCAAACTCGAACTGTTTTTGTTGTTTTTCCATTTGCCTTCCTTTTTTTTTGCACACAACACGTTTTTCGCTGCGTGTTTGTGTGTGTATATTATTTTTTGTTCGCCTTGTTTATTTTTATTTTTTCGTACCTTCCTGAAAAAACCTTTGCACCTCGGTATTCGATAAAACTCGCGAAATGGGCGTAACACTAGTGATTTGGCAAATTATTTAAGCCGATTTGTGCACTTTTTCTGCGATTTTAATGCGGTTTTTCCGATTCTTATTGCTTGCAGCGCAGCGCGGTGAAGGAGAAGAAGAAGACACCGTTCGCTTCACGATGTGGCAACGCCGGCCTCGGAACAACGAAAGGAAAGAGCGCATGGCAACGGGTGGCAACGCGGCGCGTCAGCTGTTCGGCCGCCTTTTGATTTTGTAACAGTTTGGAAATTTCGGCGAAAATGCAAAGTCTGACCCGTCTGCTGAGCACCGCCCTCACTCTGCAGCCCCCGCAGCGGCTGGGCACTGCAGCAGCCGTTGGGCTCCAGCAATTGCGCAGCAAAACCAAGGTGGTTGAGAAGCCCAAGCCTGGCGCCGGTCAGCAGTTCCGGCGCACCGTGCACTTTCCTGAGGAGTACACGGTGGAGCCGCTTAAAATCACCCATCTGGCGGGCCGGGATCCGGTCTCTGGTCGTCTGGTGGCCAAGGGCATCGGCGGCGGCGTCAAGCAGCAGTACCGCTGGGTCAAGTGGGTGCGTGACGGTCCAGAGGAGGGTGCTCCGCGGGAGGAGCTGGTGCTGGAGGTGCTCCGCGACGGCTGTCGTACGTCCAAGGTGGCTTTGGTGGCCGTTGGCGACGAGCTGAAGTATATTCTGGCCACGGAGAACATGAAGGCGGGCGACATCCTGAAGACTTCGCGAGTGATCCCAAGGATTCCGGGTAGGTCTAACTCTATACCATAGATAATTACACAAAAATGATTTTTCATTAAATCTCCGTAGTGCGTCCAAACGAGGGCGATGCGTACCCGTTGGGCGCTTTGCCCGTTGGAACCCGTATCCACTGCCTAGAGAAGAATCCGGGTCAAGCCTGCCATTTGATCCACGCTGCCGGAACCTTTGGCACCATCCTGCGCAAGTTTGATGATAAGGTAGTGGTGCAACTACCCTCCAAGCGCGAGTTCGCCTTCCAGCGCACCTGCATGGCCACTGTGGGCCGTCTGTCCAACACGGAGCATAACAAGGAGCATGTAGGCAGTGCGCAGCGCATGCGGGAGCTGGGTAATCGTCCGCGATCCGGTCTATGGAAGCGGAAGGAGGGTAAGCACGGAAGGAAGATACGCCGCCTGCCGCCCATGACCACGATATCACCACCGGCACCGCCCAAAGAGGAAGCCATCAGGCTGACGCTGCCCCTGTGAGGCTTTTATTTAATTTCTATGTTTCACACATTATACAACTAGAACTAGATCTATTTGCGCGTTTTCTTCATGGAAAATCCAGTGCCGTGGAAGCTCTCGGCATCGGCTCCGTCCGCGTTGCCAGCTCCGGCGGCTTCCTCGCTTCCCCTGTCGCTGATGGGCCGAATGTTACGGTCGAAACGGATCAGGCCGAACTCGAAATCGTAATCGGGAACACCGCGAGGCAGAACCTTCTTGAGAACCGGCGTCTCCAGCTGGCTCTCCTTCTTTTTCTTGCCATCTAAGCGTACGCCAGAGCCTTGGAAGGTTTCAACCACCTCCTCAAGTACGGTATTTGCTGCGCCGGAGACTTCACCAGCCGCAGATCCCGCGGATCCCTTTTGCCCAGAGCCGGAGGCCTGTGTTTCCGAGTGATCCTTGTAACCTACCGGAGCCTCAAACTCTACGTTCATGTCGCATTCGATGATGCTGACTGCATTTCCAGGCTTCGTCTCCAGGACGCACAGCTCGTAGACCTTCTTGTTGTATTTGATGGCGATTACATCGCCCTTAGTCAAGCATGCGAAGTTGCGAAGGGCGTTCTCCAGCACCGCTTTCGGATTGGTGATGTCCAGGAAGTCTGTGCTGTGCGGCTGAAACTTGGAGAACGTGGCCACCGGCAGGGAGACGCTCTCGATGTTGAGGATATCGCCCTCCTCAAGCAGCAGATTGTCCATCATCCAGTAGGGCAGGTAGCACTTGCCCTCGTCGGCAACGAACTCGAGGACTCCGGCGTGTGAGGAACGCGACTTCTTGCCGTTGGTGAGCTTGAACAGCATTGGGTACTCCACATTCAGGCGGGTGAGCGTGTCCAGCGCCGAGGAGGGCATGATAACTGCAAAATAAGTGGAAATATTCTAGGTTCTTGGGGCTGATTGCCAAATATCCGTATCACACTCACTTTTTCCACCCTTTTCCACATCGGATCGCTCGTTTCCGGGCAACATTGATACGGAGAAGCACTTGTATGTGGCATGGAAACTGCGTCCCTCTGGGAACATCATGTTGAAGCCGCTGAAATGGAACATACTGTGTGTGCTTGGCCCCTTTCCTGGCTCGCTCGAACTGTCTCAAATTTCTTTCTATTTTTCCCCCAACTGTTTATGTTTTTTCTAGTCACTGTCAGTGTGACCGTAGTTGCAACAAACAAACTAGTCGTGGAAAAAATAGGGGATAATCAAAGAACCTAACAGTTTTTCTGTTAAACACTTAACAGTCGGTCTGCTTAACATTAACATAGACGTTTTGAGTTCTGAAATTGAGCTGAATAAAGAATTCTATATTTTTAACTTTTAGTTGTTAATTCAGTAGACATTGTTCATTGGCTTGAAAAATAATATATTAAATATTTCGAATATGAGGCAATTCGATGCACGGACCAACACCCTTTCCATCCCAGAATATGCAGACCCATACATTTTTGGATACCAATTCCCTGTTTCAAAGTGTTATTGAAAAATTGCACCCCTATTATTTTGCCCATATGTGTACTTATAGACCTTTTCACTATGAGCTTTTAAAGCTCAGTATTTTGCATGTAAAATGTTTTGACATTTTACTTTGATCTGGCACTTTTGGTCGCTGGGACCGAAAAGTCTGGCAACGCCGCGGCACTAGCGACCAGCGTTGCCAGACTTTTCGGTCCCAGCGACCAAAAGTGCCAGACTTTTCGGTCCCAGCGACCAAAAGTGCCAGATCGTCGGTATAGACTTTATTTGACATTCTACATGAGAATGAAATTCAGAGTGACCAGGGGAAAATAATAAAAAATATCAAATAAAAATATCGATTTCGATATTTTGGTATATTATCAGAAACCGGTGGTTGCGCGCGACTAGTCCCGCTTAAACAAAAATAAATTTCAGTCAACGGGTTATTGATTCGAAAAAGTGCTGCTGTTCAAGTGAGTAAATCCAATGGGAAAACTCTTGCAACTGGGACGCGGCTGCCAGTGGATAATTTCACGCAGGAATCGCTCCTGGCAATCTTTTCAGTGCTCGCGTGTGTGGGTATCCTTGTGTATCCTTGTAGTCTGGCTGGCGCCGCGTGTTTTCGCGTGGGTGTGTGTACGGGTGTGTGTATGTGTGAGTGAATAGATTTTCGCCAATATTTTCTCCACGCCAAATATGAAAAAGATCGGCTGCCTAGAGTCTTAAACACAACAAAAAGGAGAAAATGTGTGTCTAGAAAAATCAATAAGCTGTAAAACTGATTGGGCGTAAAAGAAGGCGGCTGACGCCAGGGGGAGGTGGAGGGAAGTGAAGAAGCGTTTGCGGCGTTTTCCCGTTTAAAACCAATTTTCCCAAAATGTATGGTTTGCTGCGGCCAGAGTACAGTTACAGTTACTTTTGATATTTTGCATACAGTTTGAGGGTCACTGCCGCCATGTGCAGCTGTTTTCAAGTCTCTGTTGTGGTTCGTTATTGTTGCTTCGCAGCTGCAGTAGCACCAAGCACAACACCAACGCGACAACAACAACAGGGCAGGAGCAGAGAGAGGATGCGACAAAGGACGAAACAAAAAGGAATCAACTTCCCTGCGCACTCTCGCGGTCTCATGTCTTCTGGCAGCTTCCAGACAGTCCCGCTCCCTCTCTCTCCCTTTCGATTTTCGCCCAACAACAGGAACAACACAGACTTTCTATGATTCATTATCGAACTCCTCCTTCTCGCTCGTCCTTTATCATTTCTCTTGTGACATTTTCTTACTGGAATTTTTGTGTTCCAATAAGTTGTTAATTTCACAATATGAGAACCTAAATAGGATATTCAACTACCCGATATTGTGGTGAAATCAAATTGTGAAATTCCTTCCTATTCATCCTTTGATACATATATTCTTTTCAGATTTACACAGTCTAAATTGTAAAGAAGTCAACGCTTTGGAATAATTTAAAATATAAGCACCCAAAACCAAATCCAATCTTTACATTTTTTTAACAAAATTTGGGTTAGTTTTAAATATTCAGAGGTTTAATATATTTAATTTCAATTTAAGAGAAACCTTTAAAAAAAATATTTAAGAAATCAACAAAATTAAATTATAATTCGGAGCTATTTTTAATATTTTTTTTTGGTTAGCAAAATAATAAATATAATTTACAAAATAGGCAAATAAGTCCCACGATCCATCCTTACATCGCAAAATAGGGAAGAAAACTAAATTTATCAAGGAAAAGCGAAAATAGACCAACGTCCCGCAAAGTATTTAAATTTGAAATAGCGAATAGTGCCTCAAAAAATATACACGCACGATGCACAATAAATCCAAATAATATAAATAATATTTCCGAACCAAATTCGAACCTCAATTTCGGTTTGCTTACGTCAGGCAAACAATTTTCCAATTGCAAGAAATCCGATTTTTTTCTGCGCGAATGATATCATGACTAAACAGATTGCTCCGGGCCACGGATGAGTTGTGGGCGGGCGTTGGGGTGGCAGCAACCCTGCAAGGTCATAGCGTGTACACACCCGTTGAAAGGTGTGTGTGTATGCGAATTAACCCGACTCGCTGGACTCCATATTGCAGCATGCACCGAACATGCGACTCTCAAACTCTCAGAATGCTCTCCAGGTATTATCAGGGGTATATCCAGCATCAGGTATTAGAGGTTTTTTATTTGATAAGCTCAGTATATATGTAGTATGTTATATACTTTATAGAGAAAAGTGGGAATGTAATTTAAAGTTAAAAGGTAAAACTTTTAAAATTATAATAATACAAGGAATAATTCCCAAAACTAAGGATTTCCTATTATTTCTGGGAAAGGTTCCTAAAAGTTAAAACAGTAATTATGATATATCATAATGAAGATTTTTGTAATATATCAAAGCTATAATTACTATTTTTCGAATAATTTTCCAGTAGTTTGTATGGTTTGATCCAAAATTTAAGTATTCATTTTAAAGTTTTTACATCGAAAAGAATAGATTACATTTGTACATACATGCTGATCAAGAATATATATATCGTATGTATGTATACTTTAGGGGAGGATACTTCTAACTAAAACTATAATACAGCAAAGGGTATAAATATTAAGAAGTTTTATGAACATGAGTCTGTTGCCAGGCGCCCAAAAATGTATTGAATGGGAATGGTTTCATTATATGTATATAAATATGTATATGGTACAGTAAACAACACTTTCACGCTATATTTATATATGTATGTATGTATATAGATTTGCACAAACATACAAAAATACAGCCATATGTATGTGAAATTCAATGAGGCAGCAAATAGACCCTTTTGTTGTTTTTGCTCTGAAGTCCCGGCAAAATCGTTTTTTTGTTTTCGTTTTTTTTTTTGTGCACACGTTTTAAATATCAGCCTACAAACTCGTGATTTTATTTTTGGAAAAGAACCACAACCGCTTCAAAGTTCAACTTTTGTGATGAATGTTAAGAAGGTAGAACAAAAAAGAATTGGGGAATTGGCATAATAAGCAATAGGTAAAAAAGACAGCAACCACTCCCCAAACGATGCTGGCATTAATTTACTCTTTCACTTCTCAAGCTTGTACAGTCCACACGTGCTGGAAATTTTTGCCGTAAAAGTATACTGAAAAAAATTATATAAAATATAACAGATCTTTTAATTTTTAACAAAAACATTCCTACTTTGAATTATTTTTAAGAATTTAGGTATTATCATAATAAGTAACATACCAATTTTTAAAGCAATTAAACATAAATATCCTCTTTGAAATTAAATTTATAAGTAACATCATCGGTGGCTCAATAGTTGAATATAGTTTTTAATATATTTTAAAGCTTTTGTTTTTCTGCTCGCAAAACTTCGCCTGCTTTTTGTTTTTGCCAATGGTTTCTTGCACGTGTTTGTTAATTATTTGTTTGTACGTTTTTCACACTTGAGGGATCACTTTCAATTGGATTGGGCCGGCTTAGGGTTACTTGGCTTCGAAATGGGCTAAGGGCTACCCCTTTTGTAGGGTAGCATTGGGTTGTGCTTCTCAGGGACCAAAAAGAAGGAGTTCTTCACCATATTCGAGGGTTCACGCAAATTTATATTCTATTATTGTTCAATTGCTTAGTTGTTCACTTAGTAAATTATTGGCTCGAAGCTAGTTTCCTCAAGTGAAAAGGGCCATAGTCTGGTCTCGCCTAGTTTGACAGCAATTGGATGAGTCGGTGTTAATTTAAAACAAGTTACCCCGGATTCAGCGGCGGCATGACCTTGAACTTGCGGCAGCAACCACCCCAAATAATGTGAAAATGTGAGCCCACCACCGCAAAAGCCAACAGGGAGCTACATTCACCACCAACAACAAGTGGAAATCGCGTTAGGGGTGGTAGTACTCTTTTTGGTAGTGCACTGGGTCGACTTGGTCCGCCCTGGAAAACGCCCGTAACAGGTCTTTATCCAGGCTGTTTCGGTCTGATCCGTCCTTGGGACAGTGCGGCAAATTAAATCAATATTAAATGCAGTTTACTATTTGCAGCGGCCGTGGAAATTGCAGTTGGAAGGCGGCAGGCAATGTCAAGGTTGTCAGTGACGATACAGGTGACTGTACAAAAGGAAAAATATAATATAAGGGATAAAACTAATTTTGGGTTCAGAACTGAAAAAAGGAGAAGTATGTCGGCGAATTTTTTAAATTTAGGCAAATTACAATAATCAGCTTAAAGGCAGAAATATCTGTCCAGGAATAGTTAGTGTTTGGCATAAGTTCCCTCACATTTAGCACCTACACACCCCTTTTACCTATACCTCTTCTCTATATAAGTACACCTTTTCTTGGGCCATCTGTTGTTATTTTGCACATGCCATTCAATCCAGTTTAATTCCATTTCCATGACATGCAATGGCAGTAGCAAAACCTGAAGCCACCCACCACCTGCCCATTGATTGTCCAGCTTACCGTCGACCGGCTCGGTCTTAAGGGTTCAATTCAATTATAAACTGCCCATCTACCAGGCAATAACTATTATTTCTCATCGGACAAAGTGCGTGAATTGATTTATTGTCCTAGAAAAATACACACGGATGTTACAGACAATGGGTTTACTTATTTAGGTTTAGTAAATAAATTAAATTGAGTTGGATTTTCTTATATTTATATTTATATAAATTAAGAACTAATAATTTATACAAGGGATTAGGCTTTATTTAATGAATATTTCAAATTAAAGTTGAAAATAATTAGTTGTGAAATTAATTGGATCGTTATTTACTTACGAATTAAAAGATTCATTGGTGAATATTTCTACTGAATTGTATTTATTTTTTATTTTATTTACTTATTTACTTACGACTTATTGGATCCCCCTAAACCATCTTCACAATGACCAATCATTTATTACCTGAAAAACCAGCCCCACTTTGCGTGCTTTGCCTATTTTTAGTTCAAAAGTTCAAAATACGCAACAAAATTGGAGGCTATTACCATAAAACTATGATTGTTTCCTTCCCTCTTTCCATTGTGAGAAAGGGAAATGTGCTTTTTAAGAGGGGGCGAACCAGAGGGGGCCCGGTGAATAAAGCACGCAAATATAGAAATTTCGCGACCATACGTCATGGCATAAACGGTGTAAAGCGTTGCGACCTTGCCAAGCCGCGGTGTCAGCCATTGTCCTGGTTACACTTGCCCCAGCCCCCAGGTCTCCTCTGACCTCCACGCAGCACCCTCTTGGCGTCATTTGTCTTCCACTTGTTTTCTGTGAGGGATGTCTGGGGTTCTCGGCTCTTCTATTCGCGTCAATGTCAATGTGTTTGTTTTTTGTTTGTTTTGCAGTGAGTATGTGAAATAACGGCAAATGTTTATAGGTTTCTACGTAACGTGCACATATAATAATTCAGATACTTCATAAAAAATGCCCTAATAAATACACATGTCTCAATATTAGCTTAAGGGCCATGTTGGATAAACAAAAAATGGTTATATTTTTGACTTGATAAAGTAAATCAATTAAAAACAGAGGTAAATAATACCTTTTAAACAGCAGTCTTTAATTAATGTCGATCATTGTAAACAATAAAAATTACATGTTGATGGCAAACACAAGCTGAACAATAATAACAATAAGAACGGCAGGCTACAATTACGAATTTTCAATTGTGATTTTTCATTTTCATTGAAATTGTCGCACAGTACGCCCTACCATAAGATCCGGCCACGTGTTTCTGTCCAGTACTTTGAAATAAACAAATTAAGGAAAAACTGGAGAACAAACACAAGTCAGTCCACCCATAGCAAACAAAAACAATTCATTTTCAATTGGAAAACCCATTCATTGATCGGTTGTTTTCCGCTTGTTACCGGTTTAAAGTAGCTCAAAAATGATGAGCGCACACGCAAATCGAGTGAAATTGAAAATTTAGTGGGTGCATCAGCATACAGTGCGTTTCATTCAATAAAAGCTACAGACTGCAGACATTTTTGGAACTACTAGATGGTAGTTTAACGTTTTAATTTATATGAATTATATAATAAAGTGAATTTTATAATACTTATTAAAAAATTCACAATTTTATCAGACTAATGTTTTAGTATACAAATTAAATATACATTTGTTGACTCGCAAGCCAGGGTCATTTTATTGTGTATTTTATTTATTTATTTTGTATATTCTCCCTAGTGTAAATTATTTAAACAATTGCGATACACACTGTTCTTTTGATAACTGAATTCCGGCCGTTTTGACCAGTTTGATTTGATTGTTAATGGAAACGGTTTTAAAACCAATTTCGGCTCAAAGAGGTTTTAATAGTCAGACGCATCGGTTGTGCTTATAGTCAGTTATTTGTTAGTAAAACTTAGTAAAATGTTGTTTAAAAAATGTCCTGTTTATTTTTTGCAGACATGGTGAATAATTTTCTATGGTGGAAACAACTTTGCTACCCCAAACGTCAGGTAAGTTCGGCCCTCTATTTAAGAGTTCGATTTTAAAGTGGTGTAACAGGATAATGTTTTATGCCTTATTTTGTACAACAACTCCAACTTTTTCAGTTTGCCAACTCGACAATTTTTAACTCCTACTCAACATAACAAGAAACTTATTAGTAATAACAACACACAACAACACTATTATCCACTTACTCAACAACATCAACAACAACTGTCGTTTAATTCCAACAATTGCTAAGGGAGAGTCATCCGAGGATTAAATGAATGCAACTGGAGTTGATGTTGAGCCTGTAAACGATAGCAGCAACAACAACAGCAGGGATTCGTCAGGGCGAGGAGAAGGCTTTTAATTTACGAGTCTAGTTTTTTTGTGTGTTCCTTTAGTCCGCGATTAATTGTACATTTTTTTATTTAATTATTGCATACTTTCGGGCAGAGCTGGTCCTCAGCTTTTGAAGTGGGATAGAGGGATAGGAGATTGCATTATTCAGGGAAATAATTAATTAAGTCAACCAGGCTTCTTCGCACCTTGCGAGTAACAAACGGCGAGTTGTTGCCCAATTTTCATTATGAAAATAACGACAATGAAGTTTAAGCGCAAATATGGCTGTTTAGAGAATATTTGAAAGGAATTTCTCACTTATTAACCAATTAAGATTTTTTGTTTCGACCCTCATTTGTTACTCGTAGTCTTGTATTTTATAAGTTTTGAACGATTGTTTTGCACAATTTAAGTCACTCACAAACCACATCACAGTTAAATTCGCAAATCCCCCTAAAGTTTTTGAGTTTTGGTTTTGAAAAGGAGAAGAGGAAAAGGTAGGGAAGGTAATCAGTATTCAGTTAGAGTTGGAGAGTTTAGAGGCTTGGACAGGAGACGAAGAAGAGATAGAGAGAGTTTGAATTACATTTAATTAACACCAAAACAACACAACAACACCGCAAACGTCAACATGGAGAGCTTCTCGCCGGATTTATTATGGATGGTGGTCATTGGCTTTATGATTGCCTTTATTCTGGCCTTTGGAATCGGTGCCAACGATGTGGCCAACTCTTTTGGCACTAGTGTAGGCTCTGGGGTTCTTACCATCCGTCAGGCCTGCGTTCTGGCCACCATATGCGAGATATCGGGTGCAGTTTTGATTGGTAAGTTCATGTCTTTCATTTATATTATATATTTTTATTTAAACTTGTGTTTTTTTCCTTGTAATTTGACTAATTTCTTCATCTCTTTGCAGGCTACAAGGTGTCGGACACCATGCGCAAAGGAATCCTGGAAGTGGGCTTGTATGAGGGCGCCGAGGAAGTGCTAATGCTGGGCTGCGTTTCTGCTTTAGCCAGCAGCGCCGTTTGGCTGCTGGTTGCTACCTTCTTGAAGCTGCCCATCTCGGGTACACACAGCATCGTAGGCTCCACCATTGGGTTCTCGCTGGTGGCTCGTGGCGTCCAGGGTCTGAAGTGGTCTACATTGGGCACCATTGTCGGCTCGTGGTTCATTTCGCCCGTGATGAGCGGTATTGTGAGCATCGTTTTGTTCCTGGCCATAAGACGGTTTATCCTGCGAGCCCAAGAGCCGCTGAAGGCGGGTTTCCGCTCGTTGCCCATCTTTTACGGCGTGACATTCTTCATCAATGTTATCAGCGTGGTGCTAGATGGCCCCAAGCTCCTTTACATGGACAACATCCCTACTTGGATAGCGGTGGGTGTCAGCCTGGGTCTTTCCTTGCTGGTGGCTCTGCTCACGCAG
Source organism: Drosophila leontia (assembly GCA_008042735.1). Lineage (NCBI taxonomy): Eukaryota > Metazoa > Arthropoda > Insecta > Diptera > Drosophilidae > Drosophila > Drosophila leontia. The sequence continues at coordinate 18,604 of VNKB01004251.1, forward strand.
CTTGTGGTTGTGCCGCTGCAGCGTCGTAAGATCGCCAAACGATTGCGGGCCGAGAATCCTGTCAAGTTTAACTTCGAGGACTCTGTCGGTGAGTTGATTAAATGATATATTATATTTAGTAGTAATTCTTAGAGATCGTAAGTCATCTTTCCAATTTTTATTGTTGCTGAAAGCTGTACTGCTAGGCAATGGTAAGATGGTTTGGATCTTTGTTTTCACAGCCTGTATAAATTTAGATATTAAATGATAAATAGCGAATAAGCAAACACGAGCACAAGAGGTTTGCTCAGAACAAAAAATTGCGAAACATCTCCCAAACAGAACGATTTCGACTATAAATACTCTGGCCTTTCTTAGTAAAGTTATATTGTGTCAAAGACTCACTCCAATATGCGATTCAGGCTAGCTTTCCTCCTCGGCTTCGTGGCCCTTGTGGCCACTGTCTCGGCAGCCTCAACTCCCGCCTCGCCGAGCGCACCAGCTTCTCCAGCTTCTCCCAGCCCATCGGCTCCAGCAACGCCTGCCGCCACCCCGGCCCCGACTAGTAGTTCAGCCACCACTGCCGCACCAGCCGCCGCAGCAGCCACCACGGAGGCTGCTACTACCACCGTAGCTACAGTTACCACCACAAAGGCATCTGGCAAAAAGAAACACGTAATTCACACTGTCAGAAGGATCAACAAATCTCCAGTTGTGAGAGTTCATCGTAGAGGTGGAAGAAGACGCAATGGTCGGAACAGCTCCACTCGCAGAAGCACCACTCGTAGAAGCGCCACACGCCGCAGGAGATCCAACCTAAACTAACAAGGCCAACGGAATTTGTACTCTAACGAAACAACAGATTTGCTGAAACCACACCTTATATGTTATATTATCTTTTGTTTGAAATTATTATCTGCAAATATTAATTGGTACCATTAACATTTTTAGTTTTTTGTATACGCATACATAGAGTACTTGGGACTTAAAAATTGCAAAATTGCATATATATATTACTGATCACTAGGAGATTTAGCCTTGTATTTGAACAATAAGGAAACTTATCTCAAAATTGGTTTTATACCAACAAAAGAACCAAACAAATTTAAGCTCCTACCGATTTTATCCTCTACCTCCTCTACCACTAAGGATAACTTTCGATAGGAAAAGTCTGTTATGATTTATCTATAATCGAAAATATCAAAAACCTTGATATTATATCGAAATTTAACATGCCGAAAAAATTTCAAAAAGTCGAAAAACCCAGAAACGGAATATAGTTTTCCGAAGGTTTATAGTAATAAGATACATATATAAATAAAATAGAATTTTAATTTTTGGTAAATATATACAAAATTTCTGGTCTTATATTAATACCTGATCGATTTATTCCATTATATTCCATTATTCCAAATTTATATTATTAAATATTGTTAAATTCTAAACCATTTTTTTTTTTTTTCAGAATCATCACCTTCGGGCAGTCCCAAGAAGCAGCGCCGTCCCCTCTCCTTGGTCAGCGAGGGTAAACCCTTGCCAGCCATTGCAGAGATCACAGAGCTGGTCTCGCTTAGCGATAACTCGCCCAAGACCTTTAAGCTGGCCCCCTTCGGCCTAGCGGCCAAGAACAACAATGCGCCCGGCGAGGAGTACAAGATCGATCCACAGTTGATCAAGAAGGCAGAGGATCTACTGGGCAAGGCTAGCCTGGACAACACTGACCTGACCATCACCAGTCTAAACTTCATCGATGAGCAGCAGCAGCAGCAGCAGCAACACCAGCAGCAGCAGAACGGACGCAAGTTGCAGGAGTGCTTTAAGAGGGTGCAATCACCGAAGGAAGAGCCAAAGGTAGAGAGAAGTTATATTTAATTTTAAAATTAACAAAAAAATAGATAATAATTTATTTCCAATTGCAGCACAAGGGTAACGTGGCCGGAATGGATGTGGGAGTTGTTGGAGCTAGTGCCAAGGCCACCAACAACAATCTGCAAGTGGTGGAGAGCGGCGGCAGCCTGGACTTGATGATCAGTTCCACACTATCGCCCAACTCAAGCAAAGTGCCGCTGATCGAGAGCAAAGAGGCCCTAAATGAGCAAGAGGATGAATTTAAGCGAGTGGCAGCTGCGGAAGGACGAAGGACCAGTGGCGGCGAGGAGACCCAGGAGATCTCAATGCTTTTCTCGTTCCTCCAGATCCTCACAGCCACCTTTGGAAGCTTCGCACACGGCGGCAATGATGTGAGCAACGCCATCGGCCCACTTATTGCCCTGTACATGATCTATCGCGAGGGCTCGGTTATGCAGCGGGCGGAAAGTCCCATCTACATTCTGATTTACGGCGGCATTGGCATCTCCGTGGGTCTCTGGCTCTGGGGAAGGCGTGTCATCGAGACCATTGGCAATGACCTCACCAAAATTACCTCATCGACGTAGGTTTTCCTTTGATTTTACATTATACCTTAATTTTTAAATAATTTATTATCTTTACAGTGGCTTCACCATTGAAATTGGGGCCGCCATCACCGTACTGCTGGCCAGCAAAATTGGTTTGCCCATTTCCACCACACACTGCAAGGTTGGTTCGGTGGTTTTCGTGGGTCATGTGAGTGCTGCGGGTCGCAAGAAGCGTCAGTCGAACGAGCAGGATCTGGAGAAGGAGCCAGCGCAGGCCCATCCAACTGCTGCGCCCATGGAAGATGGCAGTGTCGACTGGCATTTGTTCCGGAATATTGCCTACGCCTGGATTGTGACAGTGCCGGTTACGGCCCTGCTTAGCGCCGGAATGATGTATGTGCTCTGTGCCATCGCTGTGGACGACTTGGGCCAGGCCTAGAGGGCGTGCCATTCAATTATTAATTGTAGTTGCAAAACTAAAAGTAACGTTTCGTAATTGTACAAGTTGGAAAACACACAAAGCTTAAGATTAAACACGCAAGAGAAACACACACAAGGAAAAGTGAAAAGTCTTAACAAAATTACTAAACTCGCCTAACTATAACATTGTACTTAGGTCATAGAATGTCTCTGAGCCTAACTGATATTATTATTATTTAATGTGTAATGCCGTGATTTGATTTTATAGTTTACCCGTCGAATTTTTTTCGTATCCCAAAGTCACTGATGTCCGAGAACCCACTCAATATATATTTTATAATTGCAATTATATCCATTAATAGAGCAGAGCAAAACACTTGAATAAAATACAAAACTATGTACAACAACCAAGATTGTTTATATATAAACTCAAGTGACTGAAGAGCCCCAGAATGCTATTCGTTCGTACGTTGTAACATGTCCTTGTTTGGTTCAGTTAAATATTATCCCAAAATCCAACTAACAAGGCTCTCCAGTCCGTCTAAAATTTACATTCCATTTGGGAGCCAGTTCGTAAAGTATTTCACTATGTAGATATACGAAAAATAAATACAAAGTTATGACACTCAAACAGCTCTTTATTTGCAGATTATATATAATATATATTCAATGGAGAATGTCCTTTTGTAACTGAATCTGCGAAATGGGTTCTTGTTTCTATATTGTTTTCAGAAAAGGCGAAATTTCGTAAAGAGCTTTGCGGAATTACTACAGTGCCAAGCACAAATTCGCGGTACGTATTATTCAGATGCCAATCTGAATCCATTTATTATTAGTTTCCAAAAGAAGTAAATCCCATAAATGAAAAGCACTGAAAGAGTTCAGTATTTATATCTCCTTGCCAACAATACTTCACATCTTGTATATATTTTTTATTTACTATACAATTTAATACACTTTGCCTATCAAAATCTAACCAACTTTAATTTTAGCTTGTTCTTGATCTTTGTTTTCACAACCTGAATCAATTTAGATGGCACATGGCAAAGCGAATAAGATAACAAAAAATTGGGGTTTTTCTACAGACAAAACAAGTGTGCAACATCTTCTAAGCCGAAAGATTTTGGCTATACCAAGTACTCTGGCTTCCGCCATTAAATGGCCCCATTGTCTGAAGACACACAAAGAGCCGGTATAGAAAGATTTTGTGGAAATAGTAAGAGAATTTTTTTTCAAGATAATTTTTAATTAAATTATTACTATGAGCAATTGAGCGAAAGAAATAAAAATAAGGGATTGTGTCACCTTGATTATTATTCAAAATATTTCCCAATTCACATATTTCCGAAGGTATACAATTTATGTTTGGTTAGCTTTTCTTTGTTTTTTCAACCTCCAGACCATGTGAATTCTCTTGACTTATAGAGTCATAGATAATAAAAAATAAATCATTTAATATTGCAACTATATTTATATTTTATTTGTAACTAAAACTAAAGAAACGAATAAGGGTTAGAGAATTGCATTGTGTCGTTTAAAGAAATCCTTGGAGTCTGTGGGGTTTAAATTGCGTTGGGTCTAGTCCTGGTCTTAGTTTCGGATGGACTTCCTGCGGCGCTTGCCATCGGTGGTTTTGCGACCACCGAAGTTCCTTCTACGGCGCCTTACAACCTCTGGCCTCGTAATTGTTCTATGTACCCTGCGCTTATGCTTCTGCTTCTGCGGTGTCTTCTTAGTAGTGGCGGCAGTTGTGGCAGGGGCGGCGGTGGAGGCTGCGGTGGGGGTGGCGGCGGTGGTTGCTGGGTCACTTGTCGGGGCCGTGGTGGGTGTGGCTGTAGGATCTGTCGGACTGGTGGTTGGATCAGTTGGGGTGGTAGGCGATGCAGGAGCAGGAGCAGCTGGATCAGTCGGAGCTGAGGCTGCCCAGGCAGAGGCGGCGAGAGCCACAAGGCCGAGGAAGAGAGCTAGATGGGAACGCATCTTGGAGCGTGTAGAGTGTATGGAGCTTGGTGTGTCTCTGACCCTGTTGGGACTACAACATGTATTTTCTGGAAGAAGCCGGCTTATTTATATCCGAAATTGTGCTGGTTGGAAGATGTTTCTTACTTGTTTGTCCCCTGCAAACAGTACTATTTGTACTTATTTGTGCTTAGTCGCGATTCAAGATGAAATTTAAAACTGGGTTGTTGACACAGACACATCACATCATCTTCTTGAATAGCATTTATACAATTGGTTCAAATCTTTAGTGGCAGCTTTGTCTATGTTTGATGAGCAAATATTTATTTAAACTCTAACAAGCTGCATTAAAAGTGGAAATAACCCAACATATGAGATTAATACAAATTGGTTTTCATATCTTATATCCTTGGGTCCTCGCCTTTGGGCAGCACTAAGGAGCTGCATTGCCCATTTTGCAGCACAAGGGAAAGGCAGTCTAAGTGATGTGAGAGGTGGAGCAAGTAACAATATTATCCTGCAGGTGATTAAAAGCTTCTTTTTAATACATGGCCGTATTTTTGACAACTTTCCTGACATAATTGTGTTTTAATCTAGAATTTTTGTGCTTACTAATTACTATGTCTATGAGACTGGTAAGAGACAAGAGTTCTTATAATGTCTGGTCTTAATCTATGTTCTTTGCTGTGGTCCTTGAAAGCACTGAGTAAAGTCTCATTCAGCTGGCAATAGCTCCCTTCTGACTAAAACTAAGAACACTCATGAAATTGTCGAATTCTCTAAATGTTGAATTAAGAAACTAAGCCAAAAAAAACACTAGCTTAAGCATCTTTATTACTAGTCACTTCTTATAAACCCTAAAAGGGTATAATTATTTTAATTACACAATAAAGAAGTAATTTTTCTGTAGAGTATTTATGGTATATACTTAGTCAGCCGAATTGATTTAGACATGCTCGACCGACTTTCTAATTACTTAATCTTAAATCTTTCTGAGTGAAACTTTGCAGATAGAATTTATTCTATAAAAATATTTAAGTAAATTGGGCGACTAGATCAAGAGCTGCCACAGGCAGGATCGAAAAAGCATACAACAATTTGAAATTTTATTATTTTTCAAGGTGTAAGTATCTTAAAAACTAAGCTCTTGGTCTCTTCTGCTTATACATATTTGTACTATGTTACTATGTTACTTTTTAATAAAGGTTATCTAGTAAGATCTTGGCAGAGTTTGTGCTTAGCAAATGGCCTACTTCTTGGCTGAAACCAAATGGCTAATGAAAGTTAAAAGCTGCTTAAAGCTGGCTGTGGGTTGAGCTTTGAGCGAGGCGGCGTGGCGCATACGTGATGCCACTCGGTTAGTTGAGTTTTGAGCTTCGCTGCGTTCGGTTGGACCCGCTGTTCCCGACGATTCCGCGTGATTCTAATACCCGGTTTGGTGCAATTTCAACTACCCACAATCCTACGTTCGGAGTGCTAACTGTTTGGGTTTTTTGACAAAAACATAATCGTAATTGTGAGAAATTTAAAAACTCGATCTGAGTCGCTCAGCTATTGGATTTACGCATTTGGATTTTTGCCCCACTTACCACGCCGACGGATTAAAAGGTGAGCACAGAATTACTGAGATCGAAGTATCGAAAGATGTATAATTTAGAGTATAGGAAAATCGGGGCATATCACTTCCGTTCACCCTTTCCATTTCCGCACTTTTCTGGAATGGATTTCCACAAGTACAAGTATTACTTAATTTCTTTACTTAATCCGATTTGCGAGCATTGAACTTTTCATCTTTGGGTATTTTGTGCCGCTGTTGTTGTTGTTGTGATTATTGTTGTTTTGTGTTGGTCTTTATTTTTGCACCAACTTCTTGTGGTTTATTGTGCTTTGTTGCTGTTGCGTCTGTTGATTGTTTTTATTTGTTGTTTCTTATGCAGGCTCCTCGCTCTCCGTCTCCTGTTCTCATTTTATTTAATGAGTTCTCCGGTATTTTTTGCCTTTGTTTTGCATTGTTCCAACTTTGAAGCCCTGTTTGTTCAATAGGTTTAAAACGTTTTAGTCAATTCGAGCGAAAACAAAATTATTAGCAAGTGGTTTTGACTTGTATGGGTATTTCCGTCGTTCAGTCAGGCATTTGGCTTAATGAATGGAATTGTTTAGTTTAAAAAATTCCATTTTAGAATCTATAGTACTACAAAATGATTTATGATTGCCATGACATTAAGATATGGGATTGATCTTAGAAGCTCTAGCTCACAGATTTAGAGTTCCTCCTTTGCACTTGGTTTAAAGTTGGCTCAAGCTGTGTTAATAAGTTGCAAAACCGATCTCGTCAGTGCTAATTTTTGATGCAATCGATTCCCAAAATTATATATATTTAAATATATAAAGTTCTTAAATATGAGAGCTTTTCTCCCAATAATGAATATTTTTCTTTCGACCTCAGAACATCATCATTAGCTCGTGTTAAGTTTTTGGCAAATTAATAACCTGTTCAACTCTGGCAAATTCCCGATCGATGTCAAGATTCTATGCCCAGCATGTGCGACCCATTTCCCCTAAAAGAACCACCAGAACCCAAAGCAAACTTCAACCCAAACCCAAACTCAAATCCGAACCCGATTGCCCTCACGGACAGGTGTTCGATCTGCCGGACAGATCGCCGGGCTCATTATGCGGCCCGGCTAGCGGTACTGCCCTCAAAAGCGATGCCGCCACCTGAAGATAACATGGCGAACCTACTCCAGCAAACAAAAAAATAAAAGAAAACCAAACCCAAACCCAACACTTACTTGCGAAAGCCACACAGTCAATTCTGTGCAGAACAAAAGCCAAACGATCGAAGCCATTAAGCCAGACTCCAACGTCTCCTATGGCTCCAAGAGTCGAAGTCAAGCCAAAAAGTCATTAAAGACAAAAATCTATTGAAAACGGCAAACAACACGCCTTAAAAAATACTTTGGTGTCGGAGCGACGGGGGCAAATACCTCAACTGTGCGCCTGGGAGTTTCCCAGCTGGCCAGGTGGATGCCATACCATAGAAGCAGCACGTCGTCCCTGGCCACCAATATCCACACTGGCCATGTTAATTACGCGCTTATCAGTTCATTACAAGGCCAGAGTTTTCTCCTCCGTACAACCAGCAATTACCTGGACACACTCCCCACAAGATCCAGTCGGATTCCGATGGCGTTCTAATTTCTTTGCTCTCCTTCGCAGCTATTAATCAAATTCGCACGAGTATCTATCGGATGCCAGGCATCCACAATACATCAGCGAACTGTAATTACTGGATTCTGGCTTACAGCCAACAGCCTTTGCATATGAGTACATAATGATAACCCTCGGCGTGGCTCACTTTCTCCTTCTCCTCCAGGAGTGGCGGCTGCTGCCTCTCACAATTCGATTTGACAATCTTTATAAAAATTATTGATGATAATATTCAGTTAGCTTGAGCGTTAGTTAGCAATTAAGGAAAATGCCAATGGAGATTGCTTTTCATATTTCCAACGCAGAAATGGAGCTTTTCCTAAACGAAGAACCAGTTGAAAACTTTGTTCATTAATAATAACGGTCAAGCCGATCAGTTAGAGTTTTCAATTAGACTTTTCTGTATGGTTCATCGTTACTTTAAGATAATTAATTTTGAGTCTCTGGTTACCAAGCACTTTTTTTCAATCATTTTGTTATGTTTAAAAGCTAAGAAGAAGTTCTTATTCTTTTTGTTTAACGATTTCTCCAACCATTCAAAATATTTCCATTAGCTTAGAAATTGAATTGTAAATTTTTCTTATTAAGTTCATTCCTTAGACAAAAAAAAACTATAAGGTGTGTAAGAACTGGTGATACATATTTCTAAAAATATCTATAAAACATACAATAGTTGGACAATTATTAATTTTTATATTTGAGACTTTAAAGAGCTGTTAAAAGGCTTTATACATTTTTTATGATTAGTACCTAATTATAAAATATTTTGAGCTTTTCTTCTCTAGGATTATATAAACCAATATATAAATCCATATGTTTAATACCGTATTTTCTCAGGAGTCCACCATTTCCTTGCCTAAACCCATCAATTGCATCAGCATAGCCAAAAAAATCAATAGAAATGTCACCCAAAAAGGGAAACCAAATGCACATTTTCCGCTTGCGTAACATCTCCAAGAAGCCAAAGAAACACAAGCGCATAAAATTAAGATGGATGCGAAATGTCGAAAATGTGAATATGAGCCTTTGAGAAAAAAAAAAACGAATGAAACACCCAAATAATGACCACTTTCTAACATGGCCCGGCTGTTTCCTGATGTCCCATGGCTTTCCTAGGATTTCCTTTTTATTTTTGTTTTTTTGTTAAGTTTTTTCTATTTTTTGTCATGCACATTATCGCCCAAAAAACTCACTTGACAGCCGGAGCCAGGCGGCTCGGCCCCCCGTAACCACCGTCATGCCCTCCCCGTCATTGTCATTGGAGTCGACGACTCCACGCGGCCACGACTGCATTTCCCACTCAAGACAACATTTCATAAAGTTTATTAAACTTTAACCAAATTGTTAAAGCGTCGATTTGCCCCCCTCGCCATTCACTTTTAGTGCCGCAGTAGCAACGGCAGCTGCTGTGGGCGCACCAAACGAGTCCATCAACTCTGGCCAGGCTCGCAGCTCGCAGCTTGGACCATAACAAACTGCCACATTGGCCGGAGTTGGCTTGGACTGAGATCCGGAGGCAGCTGTAATGGCCAGGGGCCAGGGGGATCTGTTTTCTTTGAAGTGGCGAGCATTTTCCTCGAACGAAACCACTTGGAGCATTCAGTGCCACTCGCACTTGGCGTGTCGCCGCCCGAGAATCGCAAAATTAATTTTCATTTTGCATAAACTGTCAAAAAGTAAAATCTATTAAGCGATCACTTCCTTTCGGATCCAATCGCAATGGGGAAATGGAAGAAATCAATTTGCTTTTATGCAATGTAAATAGTATTGCGGTTTCGGTTGCAAGTTACATAAAACGTTTAGATTGCGGGACTTTAAAATGTTTAAATAAATTAAATATTGCATTTAAGATTAAATATTATATATCTCTATATTTATCTATATTTTTGTAAGATGAGTCTCGATTTATTTAGAGGAGGTTCAAATTTGAAATTAAAATAATCTGATTCCTCCATTTAAAGTACTCTAAAATATGTTAAAAATAAGTGTCTCTTTGTTCACCAATCTGTGGAATAACTAATTTCTAATGTGGTTTTAGTTCAGGGAAAGTTTAACAAAGAAAGAAACTGGCTTAAAGCTAAGGGGCTTTCCATTGGGCTACAATAAAATTAGTTGTTTAATTTCGATGTTTTGGCACTTGCTGTCAACTAATCAGTTGGGCACTTGAAGCCAGCTAAATTAACAGTAAAGAAAGTTAGAAAAGCAAATAATTTAATACTAAAATTGTGTTTTTATGGGCTCTATAAAAGAAACTTTGTTCTCGTTGGAATTCCAAGACTCTTGTTCTTTTCCGTACCCAACAACTTGGCTTAGATACTTTGTTTCCAGTTGTTTACGCTTCAAGGTCGATCCTTTCACTTGCACTCGGTTAGATCTTCATGAATACCTTTTTAACAAGGCTGCAGGTTAGAAAAAAACACATGAGTAAATGTATCTTCCACCTGGGAGCATGACAAGACCATAAAAACAATAACTAAACATGTCAATGCGCATTTGACTTAATTAGGAAATTGTACAAGTGCATGAGCTGAACCTTAAGGCTGCAACGGCACTTGGCATTAACCACATTAACCGCATTTTTCCATCAGTCAGTCAGGTAAGCGGAGCGATATGTCTTGCCTCTGGTAGTGCATTTGCATTGAAAGTTGTTTTGGTTTTGGCTGCAATTGGATGTGGAAATTCAAGCTAGGGAATTGTGTTGAGATTTTTTCTTTGCCAGGTGGGAAGATTGGGAAGCGTAAAATCCGGCTCGAAGGGCCAAAAAGGACGATCTAGCGTATTTATTGGTTAGTTCTTTGTAAGAACAAGATTCAATTTTAAAATGTATTCGGTTTACATGTAAATCGAATCTTAAAGTTATGCATTGTACAATCTTAATGAAGCCTAAGTTCCAGTTCACCTCGTACCGAAGTCTCCCGTAAGTCCGTTTCTGATCTCTGTAATTTGATTTTAATTTTCTACATTTATTTATTACCCCATTTGGGGTCTCTCTTGGCGTTCGCTAAACAAGTTTTTCCGTTTCGATTGTGAAATCGAAAGCATTTGCCATAGTCGCTGTGGAAAGAAAAGAATGCGGCAATAATCGCCAGCAGCCAATAAACATAATTGCCCGAGTGTTTCGCCAATCAGTTCGTGGGCGTGTCTTGGTATTTCCCTGGATTTCCTTTTTGCTGCGATTTATTTCATAGAAAATCAATTCAATGCGCGAACGGTTCAGCGGGACGTTCATTAAAAAATGCCAAAGCGTCTGGGACAATTGGAAATTGCGAATACGCCCTGTTGTCCACCATTTGATTATGGAAATGCCATTTTCGTTCGTTTCCTCGATCGAATATTGTGTGTTATTTTTTTTCTTTATCCAACAACACGCGAAATAATAACACGCATCTCGTTCCACAATTCAATAGTATCTGATCGCCAAGTGGAACAAGTTTTGGCTTGATCCAGTGACCTCAAACCGAACTCAAATCGAACGGGCTAAGTAAAAAAGTTCACACCTAAAAGGCTTTGGCTTTGCTGGCAACACCACAATTTATTTGGGCCAGGCAGCAAAACGCAAACATTCCGCCCGATATGCAGGTGAATGAGCCCGCGAATTAGCCGGAGCTCAGTTCATTTCGGCTTCGGTACAGTTCACTTCAGTTACAATTTCAGTTTCAGTTCCAGTTTCTGTTTCAGTTTCTGTTTCTGCGGCTGTCCAGCCTTGCCTTGCCGAGCCCAGCAAATCGACTTTTGTGCCAATTTTCAATGCAAATCGCATTAAGGCAAATGTTGCAAACGGCAGCCAGCCTTTGCACACACGTCACAGGTAATTTGTAACAATTTCTTAATGACCAAGGCAGCTCACAGCAAAGCGGGCGAACGAGGAGAGTCGAAACCGGTGAAATGAAATCAAGTTAAATGTAATCGATAGCCAATAGAAAAATGATGGTTAAGCATGCCAACTTTGGATACAAGTCTTTCTTTGGAAAACATTAAAAAAATATATATTTATTATAATAAAAATAAAAATATAAATATAAGAATTCTATCTCTTAAGAGATAGACTATATTGTGAAGGGTTTTAGTTTAGTCTAGTTGGCTGGATTTTATATAGATATAGATAGAGGCTCGACGATATGCAATTTTTTTTTAAATACAGATCCTCCTCCCTTTTGAATACAATTTTTGATTTGATTTTGTTGTTTTAATTTGTTATAAGAACTTTCAAGTGTTCAGTTCAAGTGTTCACTTTTGACTGTTTGGAAATAGGATTCCATTACAATCAAATATAGTATTTTCAGCTAACAAATTCAATGCAATACAATGACAATTAAAATTGCACAATTTGTTAAAAATAACTTGTGTTATTGTAACCAGTCATTAGTTAAATAGTTGCTCCACTGGACTGTTATTATCTGATTAGTATGGCACTTATTTAATTTTTCTCCGTTTTTACATCAATACCAGGCATCAGTCAGACGGTCTTAATTGCCTTTCGGTTTTATTAAGTGGCTAATAAGAGAGTCTACATACATCTATTGACCGCTTGGTTAGCGCCGTGAAGCTGCTAATGCTTATTACGCTCAATTTGCCTCGCTAAGCTGCAATTGCAGCTGAAGTTTGGACCACGAGTAGCTCTGTATGTTGGAGTTTTCGTTTTGCATACTACCAGCACTCGTTGCGAATCTCTGGCTAAATAAATCGCATCATTTGGGCCATCATCTCAAAGTAAAAGTGGGGCCATGTACTCTTCTATTTGGGTTTATGCGTTTGCAAATATAAAAACTTTTGTTTGAGAATGGTTTATGCTTTCAAGGAGGTTTAATCAGTGAGTTAACAGTGGCCATTAGATGGGGAACTTTCACAAAAGCCTCATGGGAAAATAAAATCATGGGACATTTGGAATATTTTTAAAGAAAATTTAACAGTTTATAATGGGGTTAAGAAAGTGGGAATAGCAATTCATTTATTTTGCAGCATTAAGCCGGATAAATTGTGTTTTTAATGGCAGACATTCTTGTTATGTATTCTATTTTTTCGCTGATCATTAATAACTTTTTCGATTTCTGTTCTCTTACAGGTTTGTACATCACTCCCACTCCCTGTGTATTTTTGTGAAGCGGATGAGCTAAGCCCTCGTGAGCCTATGTACTATATACACCAGGTATCTCTGCGCAATTTCTATTTTTAATCGCGGCGTTCAAGTATGTGGGCTGGGATTCAAATGCAAATCATCAGGCACAACAGACAGACAGACAGTCTTATTCAAAAATGCTAATTACGCAGGTAGAAATCAAAGTTCGTTTGGCCAGCGAGAAAAAGGCAAAAAAGGAAAGCCAGAAATTGGCCAAGTCGTCGTCGTCGTCGAGCCATCGACTGCCAATCAATGCGACTATTTGCCTAATGGAAACTGAATTTTTCGGCCAATGTACGGGGATTGAGATTTATGCCGATGTCTGGCGAGAGCCTTCAAGTTCAATGCGATGGGAAATTTCAATTAACGAAAAGCGACGCCAAAAAAAAAAAAGCGGAGGGAAAAATAGAAATTGGCCACTTGAAAGCAATTCACCGACGCTGTGGGCAGACCAAACAGAGGAAGCGACAGATCACCGGTTGGCTGCAAAGATACATAGATACGTAGATACATATAGAGATGTAGGTATATAAAGATACTCAGATACAAAGATACGCCACAGGCCAACGGTCTTGTCAACCAACCTACGCTTTGTGCACTTGACCGGCTAATGGCTTTTTTGCGTTTCATTGGCTCGGTTGCGTCCAGCATCTTTTCCTTTTCACAATTTGGCAGCTTGTTGAAAGTGAAATGTGTGAAAATGGCTAATTAAATGCACGAAGATCTCTGCTCTTTCTGGCCAACTTCTACGGATAATGTTCACGTCGGAGGGGGTTTCACTGCGAGCTAATTATGAAATTTCTGTTGGTCCAAGAAACCCGTCATAGCAAGTCATTTCCGTCGGTTTATTGAGTGATTTTTACGAGTGCGCCGGCCGATCCCCGAACTTGACAGCGCCATTTGTGCACAGCGTTTTGTTTACTTCTGTTTCAGGTTTTGTTGTTCTGCCCGCGGATCAACGAAATGTTTAATAACGCTCAGCACGTAGCTGTAATTACGCCTCAAGTTTGTTGCTTGAGTCTTTTGTTTTACGACTAATTTAAGCCAGCTGCTCTCGGCCATAATTGGGGTTAGTCTTTTGAATATATGAGTTTGATTTAATGACCTTTTTCATTTGTAACACAGACCCACATTTTCTAAGCATCTGAAAGGTAATCCCTTTTAACTCTTATGGCATGCCAACTTTATAATATTTGAGAGGTATCTTTATGCAATATTCAGAATCATATAAAGACTCGCCTCTATTTCCCGCTTACCAAATTAATTATGCAAATTGCTTGAACTCTGTTTCCAACCATTGAACTCTGGCTTATGATGAATACGCTGAATAGAAATCAAAATCCCCTTCCAAAATCTATTCAGTGGTAAGTTTTCAGATAATGAAATTGACAGATTGGCAAAGGCAGGGAGAAATTCAATGAATACCAAATGCAAATTTCAATTTGCATAATGTAAGTTTAGCAGAAATTATAGATTCTGTAACTGGTTAGGAGTGCCAGGTTGTACAAAAACAAATTATAGTCCCACGAAACATTCTAGCACAAATTGAAAACAGGTTTTTCCTAATCAAAACTGTGTCAAACCATCAAGAATGCCCCGGCAAATTGCACAAATATTTCGAATTGCGACATAAAATATTTGTTTTAATCAGTTAAGCATTTGTCTCGAATAATTCAGCAGTTTTCGGTTTAGCTTTTCGGTTCGGTTTCTCGCAACTAATTGGGCCTCCGACTGCATAAATAAACGCCAAGCGGTCACCGAAGTTCATTGACTTGGATTCTAATACGATTTCATGGTTTTGGGGCTTATAACTGTGCCACCATACTATATAACGATCAGGGCAGACTTTAAAGCCGCAGATTTCACAGCAGAATCATCAAAACATGCGTAGTGGGAAAGTCTCTGGTGAAAGGGCGTAGCCAATCTTAAATAACACCTTGGAATTACATCAATATGATGTATTTTTATATACTAATTGCAGCCTTGAATTCGTGGATTAGAATATTATTTGTTTAGCTAGGCAAATAAACCACTTAAATATTTTGGTGAATCAATAATAAGTTGGCTATACAAAAATATAAATAATTATTTGCGTCTCGCTTGTGTTTCATTATGGAAGGTTTTTTTGTTGCTTACGTAAATATTGTGTGGCGATTAACTGGAATTATAATATGCCAGAGAATGATTCCCCCAAAATGCAGCCATTTGCTGTGTGTGTTTATTCAAGTAATGAGCGAAACGTTTTTGGCTTGACAAATGTCCAGGGCTTGGTTTGGGGTGGAGCAGCTTCAGCAATGGCCACTGACTCTGAGAGTTTCTAATGGAATAAATAAATTTGGCCAACGAATGGTACTGCCAGATACATTTTATACAGCTAAGATATTATTCTCGCAACTGCCGCAGCTCCGTTCTCCGTTCAGTTGGAGTTTGATCTTTGTTATTTTGGCTCGTTATGGCATTTGCCTGATCGCTGTGTCTTTGCGGTTAGTGCGGCTGCAGTGCTGAAAATAAAAGTGAGCGCCGTCTTCTCACAGGCTTTGGCTGCGGTTGCCATCTATAGTAAGTACATACGTACGTACAACTATCTGACAGATATTCAATCTTCATCTTTGCCATCAAATCGTTCGTCAAACGTGTTTTATTGTACGAGATACTTGCGCTATTTTCTGCGTCTCAAGTGGGTTCTGATCCCCGCCAACCGCTCCAACTTCGTGGTTCCATCTCTGTGAGCTGGCCTGGGTCTGGGCTTGGGCCTCGGCCCGGGCTCGGTCTCGGGCAGTCACGACATCTGAACAACGGCCCCATATAGCCGGCGACAGCTCAAGGTCGCATTCCTTGCAGGTGACGCAGGCGTCAGTCGTTCGGCGATTTGTTTTTACTTCGGTACCCTGGCATATTGAAGTATTTTTGTGTCTCTGCGAGTATCTCTATTTCGATGATTGGTCGGTGGGCGGACAAATGAGTTTTTGGCTTTGGCTACCGATCTGCTGAGGAAGCTGTAGCGAGAACCCCCGCCATATCCCATGACAAGTGCCACTGAATCAATCAATAGGTAAACTCGAGCAGGTATTAGTATGGTTTTAGTTCCGCTTTTTATTAGTTTTTAGACTTGCCAGGAAAGTGTTATTTACAAAATGAATTGGTTTATTCTTCGGAATATAAATTAAATATAATTTAAAAACTTTATGAAAAATTTCATGCAACCCTAATATGACAACTTTATGAGAGATATATTAAATACCCCTTTTGTGCTAATTTTCCTCTTAGAAATTCCCAAGCTTGAGTTTCCTTTTATTTATTTGTTATCCAAGCTCAGAAAATCCATTTAATTTCTTCATTTAATAATGTGGTTGTGGGTGTAGGCAACATGCCCAGTTCCTGTTCAAAGAGATATTACCATTAACGCTCCCAGAGAAAAAAGGCAGGCCAACTAGAGTCGGCACTTTGAGATTCCATCTGCACCTAATTTATGACGGGGAGAGCTTCTTTTTTCCCCGCCAGCAATGGCAGCGAACAGGAGATGCCAGTACGTGAGGAGTACTGCTAAACGAAGTCACGACTATTTATACTCGAGAGATGTGTGTGCTGGAGTGTGTTAGCCATGTTGGGTGTGTCTGGTGATCAGCCTCCAGTCGGGGGATTCTTGAGAGGGGGAGTGTCAGATGGTTCAGTGGGTTAATGGAACAGCAAAGTGAGAATGAGGAGAAGTTTCCTCTAAATGATGAGAAAGAGGAGAAGGATTTTAAGTACATCGAGACTATAATTATTTTCATTATAATAATCTAGAGCTTAATTTTAAACTAAGTACATTCCAAAAATCAAATTAAAATAAAACAAATTGTATAATTATTCAAAGTAGATAATGGTTATGGCCGATTCCATTATTATATTCAGTGAAAACTCACCTTTAATCACCCCAAAGAAATAGTAATTTTCTTTCTTTCTTCATTACCGAAAATATTTGTAGATATTTACTGGTTAAAAGTTAATTGCGAATGCTTTTTGGGTGAGCCAAGGCCAGCAGGGGCCTGACGGTGCCTCGGTTCAGGGCATATACCCTTACCAATACACCACCTACCATGGACCAGACCACATCTCTTTATGGCAGCAAGTGTCAGGCGAGATGTCGGCCAGTCGTCAGCTCGAATCGCTTGGCTTCGGAGATCGGTCTTGGTACATTTCAGCAGCTTTGGTTCGACAGCCCAGAGAGAGAAATAACTTAAACTTTTACTTTCACTGCCAATTTGAGTGAACGAGACGGGATTTGCATGGCAGCAGCTGGTTGGCTAAGGAACGGTGTGCAGCGGTGGTATGGAATGGCTCAACAATGTTTATTGTGTGCTGTGTTGTGTCTAAGACTCATTTGCAAATGTATCTGGCGGCAATTTAGCGCACAGATACACAGATACATGCAAGCATGTATCTTCTCCCCGTCGCATTGTCTTCGGCCTTTAGTTTAATTTCATTTTCACAACATCTTCGCTGGCATTCACGCCCCCTTTTGCAGTTTTCCGATCCCCAGCCCAGACGATACACACACGTGTATTCACATGTGCTGCAATTTGATCGTCACGTCGAGATTGCAGCCGCAGCAGGCAGCAAATGTTAATGACGAGCATTTGATAATAGTAACTCCGACGACGACTGAGACGGCTGCTCCGACTCAGACTCATCTGCCGCTTTTTTCCGCCGACTTAACTGATGTTGGACATGCTGCTTAGAGTTGTTTACCCGATTATTCGCATGTATTTTGACTGTCAGGAGAATGGTCGTTGGCTCCTCATCAGCTCTTCGATTCGGCGAAAGTTTTTTCCAGGTGCTTTGAGCCATTTGCCAGATAGGGAGGATGCAGGCACTTGCATTGGCTGGGAGGATGAAACGCCCACCAGGAGTTTTCCCCTATTCCATTAAAAGATATAAAGATATCCGGGAAATACCAATATGACATTTTTATTTGTGGTCGGTCATTGACTATTTTATGCAAGCAGTTTTGAGCTTCAGAAATCTCTAAATATATTTAAATATCTTTAAAAATAAACTAGCTTTTCATAAAAAGTTTATCGAATGACTTGCTTTCTAAATAATAAATAGACCTGACAAACTCTTTATTTTAACATTTAAAAATATTTTTTATCTTGAATTCTATTAAAATTCTCCACATTCTTCATATTTCTTATTCATAAAATTCCTTGCGACTGCACCTTTAAATTCTTTGAGGCTCTAAAAATAACCGCAAGCTAAGCTAGCAATTAAAAGCCAATAATCATACCGCTTAGTCTCAGCTGAGCAATGCAATATTCGATTTTCTCGGCATAACATTGGCCGATGCTGGCTGACTTACGATGCTGGCCTTGTTCTTAATAGACAAGCGTTGTTTTTTGCATACATTTCCATGGCAGATGCATAATTAAGCCGTCGTCCACTGTGGCGATATCGGGTTCCAAGTGCTGACCGCAGCGACGAGCGGCGAGTGCTAACCTTGCCTCAAAAGAATGCAGCTGCAAGGTTTGTTGCCTAAGTCTTTGGTGGGCGGGGCAGCTTTAAATTCTAGCCGATGCCCAGGGGCGTGGCCACTGGCCAGGCCAGACATCACGTAGACAAGGGCTCCAATAAAAACGCTTTTTAAATCACCTAAAAGGCCCAACTTTCTTCGCGCCACTCTCACTTCGACGGCTTATCTGGAATGTGTTTATCTTGCATCTGCATAAATATCGAGATGCGACATCAAGCATTTCGTAAGATTTGAATGCGTTTCATCTCGTTTCATCTGAGACATGTTTTCGTTTTCATTTCGTTATGTTGGAAATGGTAATGGAAATGGAAACTTCCTCGGAAGACGCGTGTGTGTGCCCACGTAATAGACTTGCCATGGCCGGGTGAAAGACCCCGCGAGATACGAAAGTCGCCCGGGGCGAAGTGCTGACATATTGATGCTGAGGCTCACAATAACAGAATTTCGGATTGAATGGAGTGTGTCACACTTCGTTCCACAATTAAGTTGGTAAAAGTCAACAGTCTGGGTTGATCTGCGGGGTGAGATGTGGCGACGAGTGCCAACTATGAATGGGAGCTACGAGGGAAGGGCAAGCTGAGAGATTTAGCCTTAAATATCATTTCAAGAGTAGATAAGCCAAGAAATCTTTTAATTCTTACTTTTTCTGCTTGCTAAATCTTTGTAATTTTTTAAAATTCCTTTTTTTGAGCCTTAGAATTCCCAATCAAGCTCCGCATACTCTCTTTTCTTGCACATTCTTCGGTTAATTGCAAGCCTGTAAGCTGTAAGAAAATCGAAATCAAATTAAGATTCCAAGCCAAAGCTTCGCCTCGGCCCCCGGCTGTGGCCCAGCGGCTATAAATTTGATATTCAAAGTAAATTTTCAATTTCTACGCGAATAGATATTTCCATAAATAAACCGCATAAATCAGAGCTGAGACCGCGGCTGACAGCGTTCAAAAGCGAACTCGACTCATTAGTAATCAAAAGCTGTGCTCTAGAGAGCCGTGGGGAACTGAACTGGAGAATCTGAACCGAAGACAGGCTTTGATACGCGGCCATTGAATTCTCTCCGAGAGCGGAGACTTGCACAAATTGTTGCACAAGCCGGAGCCGAGCGGATCGTGGGCAGTAAGTGGCTGGTTGCCACTGGAGCGATGTCGCCAACGCATCGACATTGCCTATGGCGTCCTTCTGTCCCATCTGTCACACAGGGAAAAATATATTACATTACAAAAATGTAATAATATATTCTTTCTTAATTTAAAATATACATATTTTGATATTATAATATGTCGGAAAATGTGTGGAAATGTGGATATAGGTGAACTATTGTTCATATTATTGTTTTATTTATATTGAAAAAATAAAATAACTAAAAATTAACATAGAAGTCCATCATAAAAGCCATTATCTAATTTTCAAGTCTATATTTTAATTCTTTGTAGACAAAAATCCTATATCTTTAGGGCACATTTTTCTCTCAGTGTTATCTCTTCGATTTCAAGACTCTCCAGACCACCGAGCGCAGAACCCCTGTTACCTTGTTGACTTTACCTTAATGGCTATTCGGCCGTGTTGCTCTCTGTGGCAATTTAAATATTTTAGCCATTTCATTTTGAGCATAATGCTGCCAGTGCCGGCGACCTGTAAAAACACTCGAGTGTCGCTTGTTGAATGGTTAAAAAAATCGTCAAAAATTTCTACTATTTTGCATTTGAGTTGTGTGATCATTATTTCTGCAGTTTACAGCATGTTTTTGTGAGATGTTTGGTAACAGCTTTTATGTTAACTGGAATTCCTAAGAATAAACAATATGTTCAAAAAAAGAAACCAATAAACTTAAATACAAATGTTTATGAAGACACTTCAAAGCTTATATATTTTCAAAGTCAAATTTATCTTACTAAATTTTATAGTTCGCTTTTAATTAGAGCTTAGGCTTTTTATTGGTTAACACCTTTTATATATAAATCCATGTATGGTATTTTTTAATTAGCATCATTAATAAATGCTACACATGGCTTAAAATGTGCGTCTTTATGTTTTTAATGTAATAAATCAATACATTTTTTAAACAGTTTAGTAGCAAAACGAGCTTGTGAAAACAGAGTTATCTTTTAAGGCATATTTCCTTTAATGAATGAATTTTTGCTTAATTTAACTGGTCTTGTTTGAGGATTTCTTAACCTTGATCTTGGTTCCGCCAACCGACGACTTTTTACGGCCATTTAACTTGGCCTTGTTGGAGGACACAGCAGCGGGCTTGGGCTTAACCACCCTGGCCTCCACCCGGATGTACAAATCGTAGTTAAAGTCCCCGCAGGTCTTGCCTGAAAAATATAATAAAAAGGTGAAGAACAAGGGTAGGAAATCGGGGAATTATGGTATATTTACCACAACACATTTCCTCGCCACAAGACTCGCAGGTCATAAGGCGTGTCTCCACAATGCCCGACTTGTTCTTGATCTTCTTGACGCAATTGTTCAGGGCAAACTCCCTACGATCCCGTGCTTCTGTCTTCAGCTCCAGCTTTCCCATTTCAACCATCCGGCTGAAGTACTCCTCCTCCTGTTTGTTCTTGGGTCGCAATGTGGTCAACATTTTCCAATCGATGGGCACCGCACACAGCTCCATGAGGACCACATCCTTCATCTCACCAGGCACGGGATCTGCGTAGGTGTAGAGTGCCTCCCGCTCGCCATTGCTCCTCATAAGCTTACGCATCTCCTTTTTGGGCATTTTGAAGGCATAGTCCTTTTCTCGGATCTTGATTTCCTCGGCGCGCACTTTGACTGGTCGCATCTTATAGTCGGGCACCTTTTCAAAAAGCCGCTTGAACTCTTCAATGGTCTGGATGTTGCTCCTACTGAGGTCCAGAACGGGCACCACCGTCTTCTTTTTGGACAGCAAATCGTCGAGTTTGCTCATTTTCAGAAACTGTTTTCACAGGTTTAATATAAACACCAGAAATTATTTAAAATTAAGTTATTATTAATTAACAACTTATGCTCCTGGCAATCTCCTGAATCCTTTTCAGGTCAGAAAAAGCTTAAACGAATATCGATTAAATATGAATCGCGTTGCCTAGCAATTAACTTCCTCCGCTTTCAGGACTTATTCTCCCTGCTGTTGTTTATTATTTATCCTAGAGATACAAATACATAGTCACTAATAGTTCCTCCTGCTCTCTCTCTCTTTACAGATACAACTCTATCACGTGCCGAAGCTACAAGTTGTTGATAAGTCGCTGGGCAAACAACGAACGAGACCCGAAGACCCCAAAATAAAACCCGTTGAAAAGTCGGCAGCCAAAAAGCTGAAAACAGAAACAAATAAACCCAAATCCAAACCCAAATCTCTGGGCTGGCATTTCATTTACCTGGCTCGCGTTACGTGGTGCGGTCGGTGTGTCTCTCGTCTGCCCGCCAAAAAGAAAGTCACGACGACAGAAACGAGATTTCCAAGATTCTGCAACGAAAGTCAAAGTTACAAGTTTACTCCAAATTCGAGTCTTTCGGTTCGGTTCAACGTCTTCTGTCACTCCGGTACCCGTCTCCGTGCTTTTTTTCGGCGGTGTCTCCTCCGTGTGTGCCACATTTAGAAAGTGAAAATCGAGTGCAGTCTGTGCCAGGTTGCCTCTGGGCGCTGCAGCTGAAAGTGAATTTGGACGGCAAGGGATTTCGGGTCTTGGACGTCCAATTCATTATTAACCATTATCCAGCGGTAGCCCGGGAATTCGGCTACTCGAAACCACTTCTCATTCATCGGCAGGAGGGCCCGGCATAAAGGTCCCAGCAACAATGGAGGCCGAGGAAGTTACAAAACTCGTCGATGGCGTGTACAGGGTAAGGTTTCTATTAATACTTGCAATGAAAATAGAAAATGGGGCCTTAGCTGTATCTGATCTTGAAATTCATACCTCTTAATATGTTTTTTCTGAAATCGAAATATTTAATTTGAAACATAATTGCACACCGTCTACTCCACTTAGCTTGAGGTCGCAATAAAAACTTATGCAACCCCACTGACACCTAAATACGAGGCCGTTTCTATTAGCCACTTGCGACTAATTTCCAGTTACATTCGTTAACGATGTGTACCCTTTTCGGAAAACAATTTATAACGTTAAATGTTTTCTTTTTGTAACTAAATTTATCGCCACACGCGATCTCCATAAGCGGCAGCCAAACGAAAGCCACCAAAATTAATCTACAAAATGAAAACAAAAAGCCGTGACTTGAAAGTTAAGCTGGGATACCCTTGAAAATGAACCAATATTTTTAATGTATATAATTATTGTTTATTCCTTATAAGTAGATAACATTCATTCAGTTAGTGTTAAATTCTGAATATATAACACAAAATTAGCCATTAAAAAAGGCACTTCAAAGAAACCTTCAAACTTATACTTGTAAATTTGATAACCGAAATGAAAACTTAATTTAACATTTTTAAAGGCATTTAGTTTTTAATGTGAGTATTTTTGTTTCAAATGGTTTTAGCATTCGGTTTTATTGATACTTAAACAAAGTGCCCAGACATCGTAACAAACTGGAGTTCGAGTCTTAAGTACCCTTTGGAAAGGGTGTTTAAGCCTCGGAATCATAACCAGAAACCCACAAAAATACTATATTTGAAGATAAAAATGGTAAAATACATTTGAAAGTGAATTTTTTCTTGTCGGTTGGGCTGCTGTGTAAATTCATAGCCAAATTTGGTCACGACACACGGTGCTTGTTTCTTGATTTTTTCTTTTTTTCGGCATACATTTCTGCCCAAATACATCTAGCTTAGGCCTCTACATATATCCCACAAAGCAAACGAGTTCAATTGGGGATTTGATTTGTTTGTCTGCTTGAAAAAATTGCAGAAAAAAACAACCAACGCGACGACAGCCGCCACGGCGACGACTCCGCCTTGAGAGTTTGGCAAGTTTTCGGCTTCTCTTTTCCAGAGGTTGGTTGCATCTGCCCGAAGTTGGCGGCTATTGCACATTTCGCGCATCTATTTCATTATGTAACTTTCGGCTGTGTTTTTTCTTTCTTGGAAAACTAGCTGCCGCCGCTGGTTGTGGTTTTCTGCCGCCTGAAAATTGCGGAAACTTTGTTTTTGGCTTGCTTCCTTGGCTGCTGTTGCACATGGCTGAATTTTCGCGACCGCCATTTGCATTTTTCCCGCTCGTGTTTTTCTTTTTCCTCTTCTGTTCGCACTGTTATTGTTTATTTGCGACAATGTAAATCGAATAAATGGGCGCTGCTGCTGGCTGATTTAATTAGTGGCACTTGACAAACCCGAGTGCAAACGAAAGACTCAGGAAACGAACTCGTTGCGGCAGGAAAAAGATCTGAATTGGAATCTCAATGGCCGGGCATCAATCAACTGGAGTCACTTCCTCCTCGACACATACCAGATTATGACTTAATTTCCACTGATTTATCCGCAGCCGCCGCCTTGGACCAGTCCATCAATCGATTTATTATATAAACATTTGATTTGCACACTTATACTAAACCTCCGCGCTGCATGAAGTTCGCCTTGTTTTGCCTAATGGATTGCCTGCCATTCGCCTTTCTGTCCGGGAGTGTGTGAATTCACTTCTGGGTTCGGTCTGTGCAAGTTCTTGAACGGGTTTTAATTAATGCGATACCATTCGGGTTTCGGCTGTCTCTATTCTAAACTCATTAGTGAACCGAGTTTGCTTATCTTTATTTTGGGTCGCGACTTGGCCTTTCTAAAATTGGCACACTTAACTCTTTTAAGGGGTTTACTTTATGGAGCTAAAATGGGAATTTTAGGGGCAGTTAGCAAAGCGATTGATGGGTTTCAATGCCAAAAATAAAATGATATAATTTTAAATACAAATAAGTAATTAATCTAATAATATTGTATTCATTATCAATCAGTTTTATTTATTAAAGTAAATTTGTTATGGTTTTAATATTATAAAATACAGATTTTATTGAGATTACATTTATTGTTTATTTGTAGATTGTTAAACTCTTATTACCCCTTGATTTATATTTGCAAAAATATATGAGTTTGTAGTTTTAAATATTTTTAAATGCTTATATAAATCCACCAGAGGCCTTGTAATTTATGAAACTCGCAGCTTAAGTTTTTGCTTGCACCCGTAATAAATCTTGTACTCTGGTTAACGATAAATCTTGAATGGCAAACGAGTAAAGTTGCCTGAGAGATGTACTTAAGAGATGTTTGCAAAAGCCGCTTTCACTTTTTAAAGTTTTATCTGGAGTTTATCTGAGGCCAAAAATAGCTGGTGATTCTCTTAAGGGGTTATCCGGGTTTTGAAATTTCAAAAAATGCTTTTTTTTTCAAACTTTTTTATATAATAGTACAAAGTGTCAGGAATGGTGTCCGAAAATTTCAAGTCGATCGAATCAAAACTGTAGGAATGGGAGAAATTTAAAGCCCAGCGCGTCGTATGAGTCACAACTGGCAATTAAAACTTTAAACGCGCTTTTCTCAAAACCACTTTCTTGAAGTCGGTAGTCAAGATTTCTCGAAAACTACTGGACCGATCGACTTCAAATTTTCCAGACTTCTTCTAGACATGTTTTTCTTGTCTCTGAACGAAGGATTTTTTATATCTTCAATTAGAACCGATTTTATAACCCAAAATATGTCCAAAATTGACGTAAAAAGTGCCATTTTTCATGAAAAACGCTCCCAAAAATTCAATTTTTAATTTTTTAAAAAATCCTTCGTTCAGAGACAAGCCAGACACATAAGCTAACAGGAAAATTTTGGTTTTTTGATTTCAAATAAAAATTGACTTAGAAATCCTGCCTACCGCGAGGACATAATTTTTTTTAGGGTTAAGTTCAACCCTCCCTCAACGGCTCATTTGTGAATATTTTTTGTTCAAAATTTTACAGAATTTAGTTCAAACCTTATGTATTAATGTAGAATAAATGAAATTTGCAAAATTGTCATAGGATCTTTTAAAAAAATTCTGGAAAATAGGCCTTTTTTGTGGTTCTAAACCCGGATAACCCCTTAAAAAAAATTTAGAAAAAATATTTTGCAATATTTGCAATTGCAGAAAATAAATGCAGAGTTTTTACAAATTACTAAATTAGTTGAC
The DNA here is from genome assembly GCA_008042735.1 of Drosophila leontia. Classification (NCBI taxonomy): domain Eukaryota; kingdom Metazoa; phylum Arthropoda; class Insecta; order Diptera; family Drosophilidae; genus Drosophila; species Drosophila leontia. The sequence continues at coordinate 44,287 of VNKB01004251.1, forward strand.
TTGGCTTTATGGTCCCTGAACACCTGGAAGTTCTACCGCCAACAGCTCACCTACCCCACTATATATGTTAATTTTTTTTTTAATAAAAACCACAAGCTACTTGAACACTGGCAATCAAGTTTCGGGCCGTTAATTTCAAAAACGCATTTCAACCAAACAGCTGCCAGTGCCAGCCCGGTGGCGATGAATGCCTTCGGATTGTTTGTCACTCGCTTAGATTTATGGCACATTCTCCGCAACATAAATCGAAACCGAAGCCCCTGTGTGAGCCTGCCGCCAGTCGGGTTGGTTCGGCTTGGATTGGATCAGAATGACATCCAGCTGACCACACAAAAGCCAACCTGCCTCCTCCAGACGGTTGGAAAGGGAGAAGATGGTGGAGAAGTCGAGGTAGAAGGTGATGGAGATGTGGAAAGAGGAGAAGGTGGAGGCGAAGCCCCTCAAGAGTTGGCACCCAGCACGGTGCACTGCCACATTGTGGGCCGAAGGTGTCCAAAGTGCTGAGAAAAAGCGGGGAAATAAATTAAAATTGCAGCCACCTAGTGTCCACAGACCGTCTGGGGGATCGAGGCTGCCAGTGGCGACTGCGGACTTCGGACTGCAGCTGATTGCCATGTTGAAGGCATTTCTAAGGCTGCTGCATTAGAGGAGCCACCGCCACTCGGAACGATGTCACATCCCCTGGACTAGGGGGGGAATGGGCATAGTGGCTTGGCATGACCATGGCGAATGGAACTGGGTTAACGTCCGACTCGCCGGTGAGAAGCCCTACCAAACCCATTGGGTCCATTTTCCAGATACCCTATTTGCTTGAGATGGGATGGTGAAGAGTTTTAGTAATTGATTTTTTTTTTCAAACTGTTTTATACTTTTTTATTTTTATAAAACTTTCCACCTAATTAAATTCGCTTTAAAAGTCCTCCCTTTGACCCAAACAATTAGTGAACAAACAGAGTACATTTATATTTGTCATTGTTATATTTCCACAACTTGGCATGTCGTAACCCCATATACTTACCTATCCTCCATATCGTCAAGGACATCTAGTCTTCGCTGGCAGAAAATTACAATTTCATTTGAGCTCGCCGTAGAACCAAGCCTGGGAAGAAGTCACGCAACGGAGAACTATCTGCGTTTAGCATTTTTCACGCACTTTGCGTTCATCTGTCCGGGGAGTGGATACTGCTCACATGGCGGGGCAGGAGGAGGAGGAGGCGTGACTGGTTGCGCCTTAACGCCTTCGTTGAGGTTTTGTCAACAGTCGAGTTGGATTTGACTTTGTGTTTGAGTCTCAGTTTGAGTTTGAGGTGTTGTTGCCGGCAAACCTGTTGCGTGTTGCTTTTTTGCATTTGTTGGTTTCTAATTGGCATAATTGCGGTTTACTGTTGCTGCCCCGGCTACGTGCTGCATTCCCGCATGCTCTGCGGTGGGTGTGTCTCCTGAATTATGGCCCAACCTGAAAGAGGCTCTCCAACGCCATAGCGCCTGTGCTGCTAAACCAAAGCGACACTGGGAAAAACAACCTGCTGCACCTTTCTGTTGATAAAATACGATCTTGAAAATAGTGTTTACTAATTTTAAAAGTTTTAACTGGTTTTAAAGTATCATTAAAACTTGTAGTATATTTATACGTATATTTAATAAAGTATAAAATGTATTGTAAAGAATTTTAAATCAATATCCTTGGCTTAAAAACACGGCAAGATACCAAGTTGCTTCAAATAAATTCCTAATAATTTCGTTGTTTAATTTATCTCTCTGTATACCGCCCAACATTCCGCCTCGTTGCTTTCCTAAGCAAATGGGTGGCTTTCGTGTTATGCTTTACATTTAGTCTCTGTTTTAATTAAAACAAAATTACATATGTGTGGCGCTCACTGCTGGCGATTTATGTTAAGCGACGATTAGAGACCAAGTCACATGGGTTTGGGTTTGGGTTTAAGTTTGGAACTGGGGCTTGGGATCTGGATATACCAAGTGCTGGGCAAAGACTACCTCAATTAATTTTGGGTTAAGTGTTGTCTGTGGGTCGTAGATTTGCGGGCGTGATAAGCGATTGCGTCAGTTTCAGGCCTGAGTACCGAGGGAGAAGGTGGTTAACTTGGTTAATTGGTGGATCGAACGAGCAGGAATTTGTTAAACAGTTGGGGCAATTACAGGAGAAGATAACATCGCCCCAAAAAAGGGAACTTGTTTGCAAAATTTATTGCTGAAAATTAAATATTTGCAGATTAGGTGCCTTTTTTTTAGGGAAGGGTAACTTTTGGAAACTTTGTGCATTGCTTAAACCTTTTTTTATTCAATTTTGATTTCAATTAAGTACAAAACTTAAGTACTTTCAAGGGTATAATCAGTTTACAGACAGTACAAACTACCCAAATCGTGTGCTATTATGGCCTACTCCAAGTTCAATTCCAAGAGATGTATGGCTGCAACCACAAAATGAGTTGGCCACAAAGCGTGTGTACGACAACGAAGCAATTAACATTGATAAACCCATAAATGCTGTATCTCAAACACACTTGAGTCTATCAAGTTATTTGGGTATCCGTGTCTATCTAAACAAAACGTATCTCTATCTAAGCCAGAAAAAACTGCACTGAGGTCAGCCGAGAAGAGCCAAGAGCTGGTGATGCAGGCAGGTGCAGATACGAGTATCTGTATCTGAGAGTGGGGGCTCAAACTATATTTAAATCAGCCGGCTAGTAGTAGATCATAAAAGCAAACACTCGGGCGACGAGTTGAATCGTTAAACTGCAACGACCTTGGGGGTCGAGTATCTAAGTATCTAAGTATCTCAGCCCGAGTGCTGGCCCCCGATCCATTCCCACGCCCCGCCACCGCATTCGCAGCCAATAAATTGACTCGTAGAAAAGCAAATAAAGTTAAAACCGGGGCGTAAACATTTGGCAATAAACCGCGGCACAAGCGGGGCGAACTGTTCCGCGCAGAATGTGTTGTTTACATACTGGCTTTTTGACATTTTGTTGCTAATTGCTTGACTCGGCCAAGGCACTCGGTAGTCAGTACTCGCAGACTGTGAGTGCTGGGCTTTTGATCAGCTATTTTTCTGACGGAAGTGATTGGCCGTCAAAGAATTTCCTACCTATCACGGGAACAGTCATCAATTAAGCTTAGAGAGATGCCAAAGATATTGACTTTCAAAGAGCTGAACAAGGCACACGCTTTGTGGCCAAAAAAGAACTTTGAATTTGGGTTTTTGTTTCTGGTTTGCGTGTTAAGTGCTCGGCATTGTCTGCTCGCAAAACAACTTCAGGCCAAGCCCAGGACCAATGTGTGGCTTTGTCGTATTTTCAGGTGTCAACACTCGCCTCTCCGATGAGGTCACCCTTCCCTTCCACATTTCACATGACAATCGCTTCACGTCATCCATGGTAATGCAGCTTCAGTCGTGAATTGTATGCAAATCCCACCGCACTCATGGGCAAAGTTGTTAATTAATTGTCGTTTGACTGTTAACGTTTTCAGCGGCCCTAGATCAATTGATCGATCATATGACTCATATTCAGCTAAAAAAAGGTGTAATTCATATTTAAATAGCCTCGGCGATGAGGGAGTTCTGACGATAATAAATCACCAAGGTGCTAAGGCCAGAAAAATATGTGTACATAGATGATTGATGATCTTTCTAGTTTGTTTTTCGATAACTTACACTAAAGTACATATGGTATATTATATCATATATATATTATAAGAAAGTAAACTAGATTTTTAGGCCTAAGTTTATTTGGCTCATACTAATTTTGATAAAGCTAAACCCGCTTTTACTAATTGACTGTGATTAAACATAATTATGTAATGGCATTAATTAGTTTTCAATTAGCCAAGTCGCAAAAGCAGGTTGACACTCCTCATGGAGTCTATGAAATACAAATATTTTAATGTCAGACTAGATAAGATCTGGTTAAATCCAGTCTTTAACTACCTAAAAACGGGTTATACACAAGAAATTAGTGTTTGACGTCTTCCTTATTTTGCGCTTAGTAAAAATGTAACTACCAGCCGTAAAAAAATGAAACCAACAAATTAAAACTTTATTTAAGCATGAAAAAACGTTGATAACTTGTTTTAATAGATCAGTTAGATTTAACTTTAGATAATGCTAAGTAAACTTAGAGAATTTCCAAATTTACATGACATTCGTAATGGAAGATAGTGATAAATACTTTTCTCGCTGAAAGGAATCTCTAGCATTTTTCTTAAGAGTACTCAGTCTTTATTCAGTTTCAACTTTCATTTACATTCAACGCTAAATCATAGATGAGAGATTGCTAAACGAGCAATTAGCATTACGAGTGCGAGTATGTTCAGTTGGCTACACGGAACTAATGATGTCGCTGGCTCTGACCACAACATTGTCTCGAATTAACTTATACAACAGACTTTTACTGCCGGAGGCAAGCAGGGAATAAACCATTACCAACTCGGGCGGTCTGCTGAGGAAATTGAAATGTTGGTTAGGCCCGCTGGTCTCTCATAAATTACATTTAATTAGCCTTGCGATAAGCAGGCACATGGATAAAGCCAAGCTAACGATGCCATCGATCTCCGATCTCCTCCATTGCAGAACATACTCGATCGATTCAATCCGGGAGCCAGGCAGCTGATCGCGGCGGGCAAAAGCTACCTCAAGGCGTTGCACGGTGAGTATGAGTACCAGTATGTACTGTATAACACCATAATCGACTGCTGCTAGTGGGTACAGCTAACTAATTTGCAATGCATTCCATGCCATTTCATGCAACAGGTGCCGCAACCGCCTCGCGTCTATTCAATGAAGCATTGGCCAAGATTGCGATGAACGCCCAGCAGAGCGGAACGGGCGATATTGGTAAGAGTTTCTGGGCCAAAAATAAATGCAGGCTCCTTATAACTCCCGATCTTCCTATTGAACTTAATTTTTATCCTGCAATTTTGTTACTTTTTACGCTCAGGTTCGGCTTTGATGAGCGTTGTGAATGTCAACAAGGAGATACAGGAACAGCAGATGAATATTGTGAGTATCCTAAATTTTATGTAAAAAATATTAAAAATATAATTTTCTAAATATTAAAAAACAATGACTTTAATTGATCCCATTCGAATTTAATCCCTTGCTTAATACTTAATAATTCAATCACTTTAAAAAATTGTATCTTAAACACATATTCTCCTATGTCCTTATAGCTAAAAGCCTTCTATGTGGATCTACTGGTGCCATTGGAGACGAATCTGGAGAAGGACACGAAGGTGGTGCAGCATGAGCAGAAGAAATTCCTGCAGCAGCACAAGGTGCGCATGGAGAGCTACCAGAAGGCCGTCTCCACCATGAAGAAACAGCGCAAGAAAAAGGCCACGCCCGAGAACACCGAAAAGGAGCTGAGGGTGAGCTAAGGATAATATGCCCAGGCAATATGCAGAATCCTCTAAAAAAAACATTTTCCCACAGAGCTTGCAAGCGCTGGAGGATCAGAAGAAGAAGCTGGATACGTTCTGCGATCAGAGTTACAAGAATGTGAGTTCATTGGCTACACAGAGGGAAATTAAATAACTGAAAAATGATGTACACTTTGATAAGATTAAAATGCTTGGAATTGAAATATAAACTACATTCCAGTGAAATTATTTTTAATACGATAAATATATAATATATGTTAAAATTATTTTTATACAATTCAAATAATTTTCTTCTATGTATGACTTGTTGCTCTTTCCCACTTCCGTTCCGGCGAAAAGGCCATGACACAGGAGCGCCGACGCTATGGATTCGTCTTGGAGCGCCAGTGCTCCATCGCCAAGCACTGGATGGCCTACCACACCACCGGCAAGACGGTAATTGATAATAATTTCGAAAATTGGCAAGAGATTGCCGCTTCTCGTGAGATCATTCCCCCGGCCGCGTACGAGAGCGGTTACGGCAGCAGCAGCAACGGCCACCAGAACATCAGCGGCAACATGCGACGCCTGGTGAGTCATTCTCCCCGCCCCATCAGGGCGATCCAAATCGATCCGATCCTATCAAATTGGGCGCTAACCACTGTGTTAACTGCTATGAAACTTCTTGTTCATTGGAGAAATCGTTGAAATTTGAAGGAATATTCAGACAGAATACAAATGTTAATTGTAAATTTAAAAAATCCTTGAAAAATATAAAAGAAAAGTATTTTGTTTTGTAATTAATAAATTAGCTAATCATCAGCAAATATTTAATGAAATAATATCGCATTCAGTATTCCCTAAAAATAAAGCTAATTTTATTTTATCTTTAGATTAACTAAGTTTGATGATTTTTCCAGGAGCGTATCAAGGACGGAGACGATGACCAGCTACAAGGCCACGGTGCCCAGCTGAAGAAGTCGCGCAGCATCGATGCCCCCTACGGGGATATGCGTACTCTCCACGAGCGTGAGAACATCTCCGGAATGGGCGGGGCCGGGTCCTCGCACTACGCCCAAAACTCGCTGCCCCGCGCCAAGTCCGACTTTAATTTGGCCTTGGTGGGCACTGGACCGAGCTCAGGTAGGAATTCATTAATCATTCCATTAAATGTTTCCCTTAAAAAATTTTTTTATATGTCATTCTTTTAAACAAAAAGCCCAGAGAATGAATTTAATTAAATTATATTTGAAAAGTAGGTATTCATAAATATTTGATATAAAAAATGATTCTTTAATTTGTCTATTTTTAAACTATTTGCTAGCTATATTTTTATTTTAAAGAATATTCTTCAATTCAGTGTTTTAAAAGCAAACAAATAATTTAAATATTTTGATATATTTGAACTACGCTTAATCTTTATAATAATAATATAACAAAAAGGGCAAAAACACAAGAGACAAACAACAAACAAAAATATACAAGAAAAACAAATATTGCATATTTTGATTGATTAACCACATTCACTTTATAAATATCACAGAATTAAGGCATTCTTTTTTCTTCAAAAATCTGGTTTATATTTTAAATCTCTTTTTCACCTTTTCTAAGCATTTGTAAAAGTTAAAAGAATTTCAAAGAATTTGCAAATCATTCTTAAAACAGAACACAAAGCGAACATATTTTATTTACATACAAATTATTGCAGATTGAAACTTATAAATAAATAATTAATTATTAAAACCTTATCACTTCTTGGCAGGCAACAAACACAAGATCATCGAAGAGCAACTGGCACCTTTGGGCGATGACCAGCGCGGCGATCAGCGGCCACTGGTAAAGGCTCTATACGCCTACATGCCCTCCGGGGAGAACCAGCTGTCCTTTGAGGAGGGCGACCGCATTGCCCTGGTGGGCGGCAAGGCCAAGGGCTGGCAGTTTGGCGAGAATCTGCGTACCCAACACTTCGGCTGGTTCCCGGTGGCATACACCAATGCAGAGTCTACGGAATCTTCGACCTCTGGCGGTCGGCGCTACGAAAATATGTTAATGAGCTACGAGCGAAATGGTGGTGGATCGGGCTCCGGTTCTGGGGCAGGTGGCCTACGAAACTACCAGCAGCAGCAGCAGGACTACGAGGCCCAGCTGGAGCTGATGGAGAGTCACGAGGCCACGTACCGAAGGCGACGCAACCACAGTGCCGAGGAGTCCTCGCCCACGCGAATGTTTGGTGACACCATCAAGCAACAGAAGAAGTATCGCGCCGGCTCTGGAGCTAATCCACGTCCAGGTCCACCACCAACGCTGCCCGCCCCCGTGCCAGTGCCCAGTGGACAGCAGAGCCAGTCCTCCCGAATGCTAAACAGTTCGCAGAGTTTCTGCGCTACCAATGGAGGCGTTCCGTCGGCGGTGGAGAGACGCAAGCAGAAGCTGTTGAACGGTGTCCAGGTAAGGAACTCTTTGGGATTTAAGTGAGAGAAGTTTATTTAATGATTTTCTTGGCAGAGCCATCCTTCGGGCAAGTCCGGAGTTGCCGCGAAGACCTCGCTGCACAGCAGCAATGACAGTGGATTCGCCAACGAGCCACCGCCACAGCCAGAGGTGGACTATTCCGATGAGGAAGCAGCCACACAGAGAGTCCCCATACGGTAGGTTTAGTAAGCAAAACTACGGCTTGGAGAGCAAGGATAAAGTAATCCCTCTTAGAAAGCTATTAAGCAGATATATTCACCTTGCTCTTCAAGCCGAGTCGCAGCATCCCGCTTTTGCTCTGTATTTTTTGTGACTAATTCTAGCATTTACCATTGCCATTCGGTTTTTTTCTGATTCTTGCCTGATTTATAGTGCCATTAATTAATTTAATTTATTTTCATTTGCTTTTTTTCGTTCTGATTTGATTTCATGTATCGCCATTTATGCTCTGTTGCCATCCTTTGTGTTAACCACCCAAAATTGCATCCCGAAAACACACTCTCGAAACCCACACAACCCAAAAACACACAACCCAATACACCCCCGAATCTACAAAAACCAGACGAAGGGCGGACACCAATTCGCACACCCACACGGTGCCCCGGGATGTGGCTTCGTGGACATTGAACCGAAATTTCCGGAACAGCGTGGATAGCCAGATCGATGACAAAAGCCTCCATCGACTGAGCCGGCAAAGTGGAGCGGGCAAGATGCGTTACGACCTGATTGCCTCTGACGATGAGATCCTGCAGGCCTCCAGTGCCGGTTTGAAGCGCACAAAGTCCTTCTGGAAGTTTGGCGGTGGGCGTAGTGGCGAGGATATTCTGGCCGGCATGTCCTTGTGGCAGCACCGCGACTTAGTGGCGGCTCCCAATCTCGAGGACATGCGCGACCGGGAGGACTTGGAGCGGCGTTCGGATGAGGAGCGCAACGGCACGCTGACCAAGTCCCACAACTCCAACTCATCGCAGGAGAAGCCAGGAAGGGGACGCAAGGACAGCCTGACCAGCACAGAGCCCTACGGGGATGAGGATGAGAATCTGTACGGCGTGAGTCCACAACAGCAGCCACAGCCGCAGAGGAGCAGCTATACGCCCAAGTCGCGCATGAAGATAATGAAAACCATTGAAATAGACATCGAAGAGCCGACGGAGAGCGAGCGAATGAGCACCATGCGGCGTGGCCAATCACAGGAGCAACAGCAGCTTCAGCAGCAGCAGCATCGCAAGCTGGATAAGCAGGCCTCGGCCGGGGCAGGATCACAGCACAAGTCGCAGACTTTGAGCCGCTCCAAGCCCAGCCAGCAGCAACAGCAGCAGCAGTTTCCCCAATCCACGGACGAGGGGGAGAGCGATGAGCATGGAACCTTGAAACTAAGCGATGTGAACAACTTTTTTGACGAGGGGAAGGGTAAGAGCCATGGCCATGGCCATGGTCACGGACTGGTCATGAAGACGGTGAAGCGCCAGGACATTCTCAAGCAATACTACACCAGCGAGGACGATGAGGAGTCCGATGCGGAGTTGAAGTCAACTAGCTCTGACCCGTACGACTGCATAGTTATCAACGATCACCTGGTGCGCAAGGACGACAAACTGCGCCGCCACCACCAGCAGCACCAGCAGATGGAGTTCCACACCTTCCGCTCCTCCACGTCCACCACAGCGACCAACACGCTGAAGAAGGGCTCCTCGAAGGAGCAGGACAGCACCTTGACCCGCAATTCAACCGCCAGTTCGGGCGCCCCAACGGCCACCATTCTGCCGCGCACCCGCCTCCTCAAGTCATCCAGCTCCTCCGGCAACAATATTAACAGCAGTGCCACACTGGAACGGAACTCAAAGAGCAACAAGAGCTACGGCCCGTGGTACGACTTTTGGGATCAGGAGCAGCATGGGATCACTGGCCAGAAATCATCAAGTGCCAAGCTGAAGTAAGGAGAGACCAGAGTACAGGATGACCATGGAGTTTCGCCGTCTTCTTACAGGATAAGAAAATGAGCAGAGAGTGTGGGAGAGTAAGAGAGCGGGAAGTGGATGAGCTGCAGCGGAAGTGTTGACAGCAAACCCCTTACCTTATCCCAAAATCCTTTCCAGTTGCCTTGTATTTTTTTGTTAAACTTAAGCCAGAGTTACCCTGTAAAATGATAGCCTAAGTCAAGCAATGTTTCGTTTGTTCTATGTAAATATCTTATATTAGTTTAAAAAGGTACTTAAATACCTGTGTGGGTGAACTGGGCAGAATGTCAGAGGATACTCCACAGTACAAGGACCTCTTTTAGCAGTTAGAGTTTCGTTGCCTGAACCCATACCATACACAAATCATTAAATTTAATTTTTTTAAGAACTGAGCTTGCGCCCCATTTCATTTTCCGAATGTCCCCAAGTAATGCGAATGCAATTTGATTTATCTTAGCAGGCGCGGTATTTACCGCAACTATTCCATAGGTTACTGACCTGTAGCGATTCCGTGTCTCCCAGCTAGCCCCACCATACCCCGTATTAGGTTGAGTTTTCCGCCGTAAGTAGAGGTGTCCTCCCATCGTAGCGATTTGGAGTCACCAGGGCCACACTCCTTACCTGGACGAGTCCTTAATCTTCTTGCAGAGCCTCCCAGTTCGCCACCGTCAAGTTGCGGCATACCAAGACCAACGACCGATCGGCTCCGATGATCTATCGGAGTGTGAACAAGTAGCAACGACAGCAGCGGAAGGTGGAGTTCTCCGTGTGACCGGGAGTGGTCACCAGAAGATGAGATGAACCCAAAGCTCCAGCCACAACCGTCCACTTTACACACGACACAACATTTTATATAGCGCCCAGATATATAGTAAAGGCATTATCAGTTAGTACTTCCAGCAGCCTGGATTTTGGTAGTCATTAAGTCGTACTGTTTGTTAAACATTCTGTTTTGTATGTACTTTTATGTTAAAGTTCGAAATGTATGTATATTCAAATACCATAATAATGAATAAACCTTTTTTCATTAAAACGGAAGTCACTTTTACTCTGGGTTTCAAGGAAAAAAGAAAAAAGTAACTCTCTCGTTGTGTGATGCTTGGAGCTTTGACATTAAAACTTTATATTACGAGTTTTTAATAAATTAAAGTTTTGCGATTGGGTTATTTGAAATCGAAGCCAAAAAATAGTAATTTTAATTCGAAATGCCTTTCCTGTTAGTATTTTTTAGGTAACAAAACCTAGATATTGAATAAAAAATTGTGTAAAATGAAAATATTAAATTTTTGACCATTGATTATATTTTGTTAACGTTTGTTTCTTATTTTTTTATTATACCCTTGCAGGGTACTATAATTTCAGTCAGAAGTTTGCAACGCAGTGAAGGAGACCTTTCCGACCCTATAAAGTATATATATTCTTGATCAGCATCAACAGGGGAATCTTTCTAGATATGTCAGAAAGAAATCGATTTTTTTGCCATTTTTGCAAAATTTTATAAGGGGTTACATCATTAAAATGTTTTGATTTTGATAAAAAATTGAATTTTTAAAATTTTTAAATGAAGTATGCAGATTTATGAACTGTAGAAAATCTGGCACATAACAGTTTTCCGATTTAAAATTAATGCTCTTTTGGCCGAGTTATGATATTTTGAATTAAAAAAAAATTAAGAAGTTTTTTAATATAAATAATCCGATTTTATAATACAAAATAATATTTTTCTAAGTCAAGGAATCATTTCCGACCCCATAAACCATATATATTCTTGATCAGCATCAACAGGGGAATCTTTCTAGATATGTCAGAAAGAAATCGATTTTTTTACCATTTTTGCGAAATTTGATAAGGGGTTACATCATTAAAAATAGCAAAAATGGCCAAAAATGTTGATTTCTTAAAATTTTAAATTTGGTATGCAGTTTTTTTAAATTAATAAAAACTAACACAAAACTGCTTTCCGAATCGAAATTAGTGCATTTTTGGCTTAGTTATGATATATTTTAATTGTTACCTGCAAGGGTATACAAACTTTGGATGGCCAAAGTTAGCTTTCTTTCTTGTTTAAATATGTATTTCACAAAAAGCGTTACTTTTCATTACGACTACCCCTAATGCTTTTGGTATTTCCTGAACTAAGTTAATACCAGATCTTATGGGTGAGCAACGCGTTAGTGCATTCCCACGCCTTGCCGGTTGGCTTGGTCCAAAAATAAACAAATCCAATTGGACTATTTGTAGCCGGATGCGGATATATCCGTTCGGCCATGAACGGATCCTGGAAGGTGGTGCTGCCCGTGGGCTTTGTGCTGTACAGCCTGCCGCTGTTCCTGCGCGTCAACGGCACCTCGGACTACGTAATCGACGAGGAGTTCCACATTCCGCAGGGCTTGGCCTTTTGCCGCAAGGAGTTTGATGTGGTAGGAGCATAGATAGGATCAGGATCAGGATGTTTAGGTTAATTCACGGCTTTCTCCTTTTAGTGGGACCCAAAGATAACCACTTTCCCGGGCCTGTACCTCATCGCCCTCGTTCTCAGTCCTTTCAACTTGTGCACGGTGACGGGCCTGCGGCTGCTGAGCTTGGCAGGCGCCGGATTCAACATCCTGCTGCTGTACAAGATACGGCGGCGGGTTTTGGCTGGTTCCGGGGGTAACTCGTACGCAGCCCACGAGGCTATTACGCTGTCCGTGCTACCGCCGCTCTACTTTTTCGGTCATCTTTACTACACGGACACCCTGTCGCTGACCATGGTGCTGCTCTTCTACAACTGCTGGCAGCAGGAGGCACACCTGCCGGCGGCCGTCTTCGGGGCGGCCAGTGTGCTCATGCGGCAGACGAACATCGTGTGGGTTTGCATGGGCACTGGAATGACTGTGCTGGACACCTTGGTGCAGCAATGCGCCCGTACTAGGACGATGCCGAAGGGAAAAATCCGGCTTTTCGGCAAAGAGGTGGGAATTACCTTTGGTTTTATATATTCTCCATTTATAAATTACGTTTCCTTTCAGCTCTGGCTGCAACTCTTTAGTAGCCCCCAACTGCTGTGCAATTGCATCCTCAGCATCTTGGCCAAGTGCTGCTTCTACGCCTCCATCATATTGCCCTTTGTGGGTTTCCTTTGCATCAATGGTTCCATTGTCGTTGGCGACAAGAGTGCCCACGAGGCCACTGTGCATCTGCCGCAGCTTTTCTACTTTGCCATCTTTGCAGCTGCCTTTGGGATATCCAACACCATGCGACAGTTTCGCCCGGCTATAGATTTAATCCGGCGAAATCCTGTGCGCTCTGTGATAGCCTTGCTACTGATCCTGCTGGTGGTATATCTAAACACCGAGGTGCATCCTTATCTTTTAGCAGACAACAGGCACTACACCTTCTATGTGTGGAGCCGGCTTTACGGCCGCTTCTGGTGGTTCCGCTATACCATGGCCCCGGTCTACCTTTTCGCCATTTGTGTGCTCTTCTGCGGACTGCGTCACATGCCGGACAGTTTCAAGCTAATGTTTCCCCTCAGCCTGGTGCTGGTGCTGTGCTTCCAGCGGCTCCTTGAGCTGCGTTACTTTCTGGTGCCGTACATCCTCTTCCGACTAAACACGCGGCACACGCGAAAGGGCCTGGCCGAGTGGCTGGAACTGGGCGCCCATCTGCTGCTCAATGTGGCCACTTTTTACATATACTTCACCAAGGAGTTTTATTGGCAGAATTATCGCACTCCTCAGAGGATCATCTGGTAACTGAAAACATTCCTTGTAAATTTTAAAATAAAAAACGTGTTGGCATTTTTAATATTGCTTTTTATTCGATGCATTGCTACTTGAGTAAGAAATCTCTCTACGTTTTTGTTATAAAATCAGAGCAGAGTTTCTATTTGATATAAAATATTAAGGTGGTTAGTTTATAAATGTAAAATCGTAAGTATGAATTGGACTTTTGGCTGACTGATTTGATATTGGACGTGAAAAATCATCTTGGATTTTAAATCCAAGGTAAAAGAAAGATTGTAGTTGCATTTTTTAATGAATTTTAAGTACAGATAACCACCTTAATGCTTGTATAAAATGTGTTTATATAAATATGTAAAGACTTAGGAGCTAGCAAAATGGACTTCATTAGATAATACTGCCGATAAAATACAATTGATAAAATCGTAAACACTTCGAGCATGCTGAGTGAGAACCTACACAATAATATATATATATAATTAAGGACAAGAAAATAATGCTGATCGCGTTGTTGTTGTTGTTGAAAAACTAGGCAAGAAATGCAATGCTACTGACTAAAATCTAAAATGCTAATAAAATGAGCACACACACTTTGCAGTGCTGGCAAAATCGGATCGGGGATCGGATCTCCGCTTGGCACACAACCCAAAAATGAAAAGCGTTTGCCTAATCGAAGGCCACCTTGCGGGTAAACGAGGTCAGAGATGAGATTTCGCTGGGATTCGAGTCGGAGGGCAGGTGACTAAACTCGATTTCCTCACTGCCAGCCGAAGCTACAATGTTCTCATTGGACTGCGTGGTCTCATCGCTGTGATGCATGGTCGGCCACTGCTTGTGACTGGGTGCATACAGGATGAGCAGGGCGAAAATATAGATATTCCACATGCCATAGACGCCGGTCAGGAAGGCGGAGGTCAGCTGAATCTCCACATTCTCATTCCACTGCCACTGGCCCTCGGCCATTTGACCCATGATGAAACCGGCCACGGTCAGAGCGGCGCACAGCAAGGTGGCCAGCATTAGAAATTTAAATCGATAGATGAGACCTGAAATTAGAAAATAGATATTTACTTTGAACAAATATATGAGAAATATGTGGGGAACATACGAGGAAAGAGCTGGATTTCTACAAAAGATAAAGATAAAGAAAACGTAAACTAAAGAGCTAAATTTCTAAAAAAAAATGTTCCAAAACTCACCCTCATAATGCAGTCGCCGGGCCTGGGACATGGATGGCAGCGAGGTGCGCTTATCCCCTATGTTCCTAAACACCTTCCAGATCATGTAGCACAGGAAGAGGAAGTATATAGCCGCGGATACTCCAGCCAGCACAATGAAAGTCATGGCCACCTTGGCGCCCAGTGGAGTGGTCCAAATGGAGTAAAAGGGATTCCGTAGCTGCACGCCCCTCTCGCAGATGTCAAAGACAAACAGGGAGATGCAGCCGACCACCACGGCAGAGAGGTGCTTCCAGTAGCGCGATCGGATGGTAGACTTGTTGGGCGCATCCTGGATAAGCATGTGCTCGCCGGCAAAGACCAGCCAGAAGGAGAGCAGCATGGCATAGAAGATGCCCTGGCGGATGTCACTCAACAGCAGCATGTAAGGCATCTCCACGGCCAGGGATAGGTACTCCAGCGGCAGATTGAGGAAGGTCAAGGCGCCTCCCAGATAGATGAGCATGTACTCAAGCAGAGCCGGCGAGCGCTGCAGCAGGTGGACGCGTCGCCAGAACCAGATCATGATGCCCACCACAAAGGGAAATAGCACCGTTTTCAGCAACAGCCAGATCTGGGTGAAGCCTCCATTCTGGTGGATAGCCGTCAGCGTAAGATCATGCATGTGGCCAAACTGCAGGTTCATCTGCCGCGGCGTGTCGAGCGGGAAGCGCAGGTTCAACAGGTAGAAGCTGTGGTGCAGGGCGCCCAGCTCAAACAGCGGGATCATGTCGCAGGAGTACAGTGTCTCAGTGGAACCCACATGTGCGGTGACACAGTCCAGGTAACGGTGTTCCACGCCATGTGCGTACAACTTCCAGGCGTTGGCAGGATCTCCCTTGTTGCGGTAGGCCAGGCGTATGTCAATGGTCAGCTGCAGTTCCCGCGGCGGCTCGCGCAACTCCGACGAGGCGTCGTAGCCGAACTCCACCTGCAGCACTCCGATGAGATTCTGCTGCCAGCGGGAGTAGTCCAGGTCGCGTTGCTCACGGGGCAGTGGCATTTGGAACACGTGCACTAGCTCGTTGGCCATCTTCATCGGGTCCCTCTCCACCTCCTCCCGCACCACCGGAGTGCAGGCGCCAGCACCGCGCGAGTACAGCAGGAAGCCGGTGTCGTTCTGACGGGTGTGATCCTCGCGACACAGCGATCCCAGCACGGTCACATGGCCGGCGGGCAGGGGGGCGTAGAGACCACCCAGCAGGAAGCACAGCACTTGGCACAGCAGCAGGCTGGCCACCAATATGGACAGCTTGCGGCCGCTCAGGTTCTCCAGTATGGTGCCCGACATCCTGTCGACTTTAGCGCGTGGAGTGGAGCTGCCTTGTCTCTGGTTCGTTGCCCGCGTCGCGTCGCGTGGGTGGGTCCAATGTAAACAATTTGCTGCACTTGTAAATGGACTTCAAAGGCGCCGCCTCGGTTTGTTTGGAAAAAAATTCTAAAATGGTCTAGTTGTTGTTCTTGATAATATTATCGATATTTTTCCTGAAAATTATACCGAAATCGCGATATTTTCCGTCATATTTTTTGATATTTTCTCCTTGGTCACTCTGAATTTCAGTTAACAGAATTTTCTGTTAACGAGAGGCTAACAGAATTTTGTCTATGGAATCGCCCTTAACAGAATTTTGTCTATGGAATCGCAGTAACAGAATTTCTGTTAAAACAGAGCTCTCCTAGAGGTGGAAGAACATCGATGTTGGCATTGATGTTATCAAAACATCGATATTTTTCCTGAAAATGATATCGAAATCGCGATATTTTTATTTGGTATTTTTTGATATTTTCTCCTTGGTCACTCTGAATTATTTATCAGGGCTCGGTAACAGAATTTTCTGTTAACGAGAGGCTAACATAAATTTGTCTATGGAATTCCCCAGAATGAGAGTAACAGAATTTTCTGTTAACAGAGCTCTCCTAGAGGTGGGAGAACATCGATGTTGGCAATAATGTTATCAAAACATCGATATTTTCCCTGAAAATGATATCGAAATCGCCATTTTTTTTGATCTGGTACTTTCGGTCCCAGCGACCAAAAGTACCAGATCGTTAAATTTCGCCCTAAAAATCCAGTCGGTAAAGCAGTTCAGCACAGAATCTTGCACCTTGTTACCGACCTCTCAAACAGCTGATCCGGGATCCACAGGTGGTACCAACAGCTGATCAGGTGACTGCAGCGGGCGGAGGAAAAATGCGACATTTCCAGGTGAGACCCTCCAAGATTGGATCAAATCTGCTTAGTTAACCCCGACAACCTCTGTCCTCCCAGCGTGTGCGACGGCTGCTGAGCCTGGGCAGCAGGAACCAGATCCGACAACTCAGTGCGGGGACCTCAGAGCGGGCTCGGAAAAATGGCCTTCCTGTGGTGCGGCTGGCTCTCCTGGCGGTTGGTGGCGGTGCCCTTGGCTACGACGGCATCGTCAACGACTTTACATACTGCGGCGCCTCCGTCCGTTTTGTACGTTCCCTGAAAACCGCCGGATTGATAGCCGCCGATTACATGCAGTTGAAGGAGGACGATGCGGAGTACGAGACCAAGCTGAAGGCCATTCACCAGAAGAGCGCCGAGCGCCTGCTGGAGACGTGCCTGCTGAACGGCGGCTTGTACATCAAGGTGGGCCAGGGATTCGCCGCCATTAACCACATCCTGCCCGTGGAGTACACCAGCACGCTGTCCCAGCTGCAGGATAGCTGCCTGCCCACCAGCAAG
Source organism: Drosophila leontia (assembly GCA_008042735.1). Lineage (NCBI taxonomy): Eukaryota > Metazoa > Arthropoda > Insecta > Diptera > Drosophilidae > Drosophila > Drosophila leontia. The sequence continues at coordinate 61,745 of VNKB01004251.1, forward strand.
GCAGATGTGCAGAAGGTATTCCGCAAGGACTTTGGCCAGCTACCCGAGGAGATCTACAAGGAGTTCGACTACCAGCCTGTGGCGGCCGCTAGCCTGGCGCAGGTGTTCAAAGCCAAGTTGTCCAGCGGCGAACAGGTGGCCATCAAGGTGCAGTACAACGATTTGCAGAAGCGCTTCGTCAGCGACCTGGGCACCATCATCTTCCTGCAGGACATTGTTGAGTTCATCTTCAAGGACTACAACTTTGGCTGGATCCTGAATGATTTGCGCAAGAATCTGGTGCAGGAGTTGAACTTTGTGCAGGAGGGGCACAACGCCGAGCGATGCGCCAAGGACATGAAGAAGTTTAGCTACGTGCATGTACCCAAGGTCCACTGGTCACATACCAAAACGGTGAGGATATACCTATTATTTTGAACACCAGTGTATATTAGTTGTTGCCTATTTCAGCGTGTCCTTACCCTGGAGTGGATAGACGGGTGCAAGATCAGCGATCTGAAGACCATAGCAGCCCAGAAGCTCAGCTTAAAGGACATCGATGTCAAGTTGTTTGATACTTTTGCCGAACAAATCTTTCACACGGGCTTCGTGCACGCCGATCCGCATCCTGGGAACAGTAAGTCATCTCATGTTTGTATCGCTCTTTAGAAAGAACAGGCTAACTTACTCTCTATATTTCCAGTCTTTGTGCGGCGCAATCCCAAATCTGGGCGAGCGGACATCATTCTCTTGGACCATGGTTTGTACGAAGAGCTGCCCGAAAATGTCCGTGGTCCGCTCTGTGAATTTTGGGAGGCCACTGTGCTGCGCAACGAGGCCAAGATGCAGTCGGCCGCCGAGAAGATTGGAATAGCCGACTCCATGCGCTTTGCCGAGGTTCTCTTTCAGCAGCCCATTCGGATTCGAGGCGGCCGTATCCGGGGAAAGCTTTCGCAGGAGGATATCGATCACATGCAAGAGATAGCCAGGAAGAACTTTGAGCTAATTATGGGCACTCTCAAGGAGATGCCCAGGAGTATGTTGTTTGTGGTAAGAATTACTCGAAGGACTTGTACTTTAATTTATAATTTTTTAATCAATAAATCTAATTCTAAATCTAATCTTTCAGGTGCGCAACCTCAACACCGTTCGGGCTATAAGCCACCATCATGGAGACGTGGTAAATCGACCTCAGGCCATGGCTCGCTATGCCCAAAAGTGTCTCTACATGCAGCACAGTCGTCGCTCGCCGGTGCAGTACATCCGATGGCTGAGGCGTCGCATTTATTTTGAATACTGTCTGTTTGTGTCCGCCTTTAAGCTGCGTCTTTTGGATTGGTATTTTAATGTTCTTTATCTAATGGGTCGTGCTCCTGCCTCGGCCAGGACCGTGATGAGCGATATGTTAACACCACCAACAGACCCAAATATGTTGAGATGAGTCCCTCAATGCCTTTTGTACCCCTAAAACTTAAGTTTTAATATGTGTTTTTATAGGAAAATTCAGGTATTGAAAGAACTCTATTTAAATCATTCTAAAATTTTTGTAATACAGAAATTATCTTTTTTATAGAGGCTATTATTGGAGTTAATTGAGAAGTTGTAAAATAATTGAAAGTTGTGATGGGGTTATTATTTCAGTTGGTGTAGGATTTTATAACAGATTTGTATTTAAGGATATAGTCATAAATATAAGAAAAGGGTGGAAATAAATATAAATAATAATATAACAACTCGTTGAACAGTATAAACAATATCCTTTAAAGCTTCCCTGTGCTACCCTAATGGTAATGATCACTTTCTCCATCCCCTCGAGACTTTCCAAATCCCTCCCGAATGCGGTATTAAGTTCAAGTGTGCATGCCACGTCTGGAACTTTAATAAAATTGCAGGTGACTTGCCCAAGGTTATAACCAGCCAGACAGCCAATCAGCCAGTTATTGGGCCACTTTCACTTCCATTTAGGCCCTCCCAAAAATTCAACAAATCAATCGGAGAGCATGAAACACGACGAGTGCTGTCTAAATTTAAAAAAATAACGCCTGAACAATACTGCGGTGGCCTCTCTGGAATGTCTTTCCGGGTGTATCATTGGAGTATTAACACCCAGTAATACACACACGAAGGCTCAGGTAAGTACAGCTGTTCCTGCCCCGAAATAGGCACAAATGGGCGTCAACTACATATTTCCGGTTGTGTGGAGCCCCCTGACAGGCTGCAACATGCCAGATTCCACCTATGACCAAGCCCATGTCCCTTTATCCTCTCTCTCTCTCTCGTCTGTCCCAGCACCCATCTCGCCAGCCCGCCGTCACACTTTCACTCCTTGAGCCACATACATCGAGTTTCGTGTGCCGCACACAGAACTAAATTCAATTCAATTTCATTTAAAGTTACTTTCGCTGACTGACAGACAGCGAACGACCCTCTCAGCCTAAGCCCGAGGCCTAGGCACAGTGGGTTGGAATTCGGAAGGTTCTTTTAGCAGTTAGCTGTAGAATTGCATTCAGTATAATGATAATCTTCATATCCTAATTCTTATATCTTTAGGAACAATCATTTAATTTAAGAACCCTATCTAAGTTAAAAGAGAAAACGTTTGGCAAAATGGCTCATAGCTTTTGATTTCTGTGATTACCTCTTAATCAAAACCTCTTTTACCAGGATTCAGTTGTATTATTTTATCTATATTAAATTTACATTTTACCAAAAGGGTTCACCTTCTCGTTTATCCGCTCCACTGTCCTTTAGTACCACCTGACTGACTTCTGTTTAGTTGCGCATACGCCCCGTGCGCCCACGACTAAATATGAAATTAAAAATCCATGCTGAAGTGTGAAATGCCTTCGAGCTGGCTGACTGGAATGGCGGCTGTCTGTCGTTCCCTCTACCTCCGATCCCGGCTGAGGCTTAAGCTAGAGCTCGACACCGTGCTCGTCGAGAAATCATTCGCCTACGAGTCGCAGAGTGGTGCAAAGGTGCCTAGCGGAAACGGAGCTCAGTGCCTAATTAAAAAAAAGAAAATGAACAAAGAGTTCATCACACAGGGCGGCACGCCCATAACCGCCGATTTGGCAACGGTAATCAGAAGATCCCAGTATGTCGGGACCGCGCGCGATCTGATCTTGCTTTCGTTTAGGATTTGCGGAATCTGGTTTTTGGCACCGCCGCCATTCCCATGCGGGCCGAGTGGCTGCAGACGTCCTTTGTCTTTGGAGCGCCCAAGGAGGAGCTGGCCTATGGCCTCCGTTCGCCCCGTAATGCCACCCGAGGGCTGCTGTCTGTCGTCCAGGGTTTTGTGCTCAAGTATCTGCTTTTCGCCCGGAAGACCACCCGCGCCGCTTCGCTTACCGAGTGCGTTTCCTTTAGGGTTTTTGAAACCTTCCGGTTCCATTTCCGGTCTAATTGAGTGGGAGTGTATGTGTGTGTGGGTTGTTTTGTGAGCATTTGTGTGTGTGTTTTTCTTTCAGTCCGCTATTGGCCACCGCGGAGATGCAGCGCGAGGCTCTCTTCTGTGCGCTACTGGAGATCCTGCGCACCATTTCGGACAAGGGCAAGGTCACCATGGTGCTGCCTTCGGAGGATGAGGTGTTTGTGGACCACAGCGCCTGCTATTTCCACGATTCCGTCACCGAGAAGGTAAGTGCGATGCCATTGCATAATGGGAAAACTATCAAAAATTAAGAGAAAATTTAATGTTTAAGCTTAAAAACTAAAGGAATATTTATGTTATTTAAAAGTACAAATTTAAAGGGCTTTATTATTAATAATTTACATGTAATAATATAATTATTCCAGCTTTATGTTTTCACCCTTTCCCCCAATGAGGAGCTGGAATATTTTATGAAGCGAAATTTCAAATACGTAAGATCTAGAATATTTAATTATGAGTTGTGCAGTTTTCTGATCAAATAGTTTGCATTTAAACCGCCTTAAAGTTTACAGAGGAGGAGACCCCGGGCACCCTGCTCTTCCTTTACAGCGCTGTCCTCACGCGATCCATGGGAAAGTAAGATTAACCCCAAGTGTCTGTGTGTGCGAAGGCATTTCCTTTTCCAGAAATAAGTCTAATTAACCATTAACATTTACCTTTTGGCCGGCGAATACTTTTAAATGCTTTGCAGAGTTCGCACCGATCTGGACTGCTCCAAGGGCTCGCCCCTAACGTCGAGCAACCACGAGGAGGGTTCCCTGATGATCGTCACGCTGCTGCTGACGGGACGTGCCACGCCCTATATACACAATGGAGTCGTCAATGTGGGCGATGAAAGTAGCTATGTGGGTGCCTAGAAGCAGGGTAATATCCTTCGATGGCAATGGTTTTTGTTTTGTGCTTTCAGGCGGTGCCACAGTACGGAGTTCTTAAGCGCTGCATGATTGGTCTCTTGCTCTGGGACATAGAATCCGCCAGTGTAAGTTAATATATATTAATAATATTAGTAATTTTATCATCTAGCCAAGTAAATTGTAATTAATTTTTTGGCTTGCTTCCATTTTTCCCATTTATAAACAGGCTGCAGTGAATCAGTCGCGCCAACCGGGCTCCCGTCTGAAGACGCCCAACTATCCCATCTGGATAACCAGCTGCACGGGACACTATGGCGTAATCTTCAACAAGAATCCGGATCTGCTGCGTAACTACCATGCCGAGTCGCGCTTCGATGTCAACTACTACAGCTGTTCGGGTCATCAGATCCTAATGACGATCGATAATCGCACGTACAACGAGCAGGCATTGGTCATGTTGGAGCGGCAGCCAATCACGCCGGAGAGTACCTCGATGTCCGGGAAGCCGGCCGGAAAGGAGGCGGAGACCTTGTCATCGCCATCTGCTGGCTCCGGAGGAGGTGCTGCTGCCGGCGGCGGTGTGGGTGGCGCTAGCGGTGGTGCTGCTAGTGGCGCTAGCGGTGGTAACGATGTGGTCGCCAAGGAGGAGTCAACGCTCAACACGCCGTTGCAGCGTCTGATTCGTACCAAGTGGGAAGAGGCAACTATAAGCTTTCACGTGCAGCCATCGATGTTGAGTTATCTTTTTAGTACCACGCAGTAGAATGCAGGATCCATAAACGAAGCTCATGTCTCCTTTGCTCAAGTTAGACCGATGAATATTCAGGTCCAAGAGATATCATCGAGGGGTAGTTAGAGCGAAAAGGATTTTCTTTAATCTAATATATTTTCTATCTTTATATTTTCTATAACTTTGATTGAGCAATGAAGACAAGTCACAAAAAAAGGTTAAAACTAGTTTGGTTTCAGATCAGAAAGATTAACTTTAGTTTTATAAAGGAAAACGAACTTGATTTATATTTGTAAAAGTCTATAAAGCAATTTTATATGGAATCTCAATTTTATTTTACATTTAATAATTGAGTAACCAAGTACTTAAATATCAATTATTATTAAATTAGATATGTTTTATATAGTGTTTGGATTCCAGACTTGTTTTAAAAATTGTCTAGACATTCTCGAAAGCTTTGCTTAATTTTCAGTTAGTTTCTTTTACATCTGAGCTAATTTAAACATGAAAGCTTGTTATGTTGTCTCTTGATCTATGATATAAATCGACTTTCTTGGCGAATGACCAATGCACAAAATAATATTAACTGCTAATACAAATTATGGATACAGACAGTTCTTACTCGCAACGAAAATAAGTAAGTTCCAAGTAGTACAATTCAGATAAATAATTTTTGCTCAGTCTTAAATAATACTTTAAAATATAGAAACCAAGTTTTCAATTTAATATCCATCTTAAATATGCTGTATTAAATTTTAAGTAGCCTCTGGTAGTAAACAAATTCTTTTAGAGGAAAATGATAACAAAGAAGTTCAACAAACCGAGAATGTCTTGTCAGATAATATTTAAATACTTACCAGATTAGTGCCATTTAATGTAAGCTTACTAGATTATGCACCAGTTAGTAATTATTTTAGTAAGCACTGCCGTAATAGAATTCTACTGTCCAACCGATGGAAAATCCGCATGGGTATTAAAAAAAGATACAAATGGTTAAAAATCAAGACATCTAACCCAAACAGCGATGGTAAATACACGTAAAATATTCCAAGTATCTGATCTAAAGCGCACGAGCTAGGGCAGAATTCTGAAAGGTGGTGTCCAACGCCTTCACAAATCTGCCAGGATTGAGGCCTCTCTTTACGAGCCGAGCGACTGCAGGACTCTAAGCCAGTTGATTGATGCTGCCGCCTGGAGCCACTAGACGATATGATCATTGTCAGGCCTTGTGTAGATCACCAACATGCTTATGCTTTTCCACTTATGTTCCAAATAAATCAATCTGTAAAACTCTACCGAATCCGAAGAAGTTCCCTTTTTGTGGGAGGAATAATAAAGAAAGACTTAAGAGTTATTTTGAAAATTGTTAAGAAATGTTTATCAATTTATTGAAAGGTATTTGTAGTTTTGTTTGAAAAATGATTGAAGTTCCTTGCTACAAGTCCTGTCTGGCTTAAACATTGTATGTTGTAATTTACTTGAATAAGAGAATAGTTGTAGACGTATTTCTGTATCAATAGTATTCATTGAAACGTTTCGAGTTATTTTGGAAAAGGTTTAATTTGATTTTTTGTAGGAATCCAGCCCAGATTCTGTTGTTATTTAAATATTTCTTGTAAGATTTTGTAAGTACCTAACTAATTGCTTTGCGGCTTATTCCGTATGCTTTCATATATATTCCATATTCAATTGTATAAATTGTATAAATTTCGTAATACCATTTGTCATTCCCTCCCTGCGATCCTGCCCTGCTTTAGCGGGACGTGTAAAAATTTGGTTACAATATTTTCTTGGTGATTATTATTTACATGTAGGCGACTTCAGTGCAGTTCAAAACTTGAATATAAATTTAGTGATTAACCTATCCTAGCGTACTTAGGCGTAATATGAAGAGGTGTGGCCTTGGAAACCCGTTTCCGAAATAACACGTCGTAGATCTTTGGCCATACAAAGGAGTTCTCGTTCAACGAAAATCGCACGGCTTGCCGTAACATTGATTTAGCCAAAACTTTTGAGCCATCATCCAGTTCCATTAGACGAAGCCATTACATTGTTTAAACTGTGTCCCCTGGCATGGCATGCAATACCGTCCATCACGCGATTTGGATTCCCAAATGGGGGAAAGGGGCCCCTGTCGGCATACATATCTGTGCCACATCCATACGTCGGCATGAATTATTGAAGCGTTGGCGCCGGCTCCCAATTCGGGGAAATACGTTTTCGTTGACACCTTGCCCTAATTGATTGTTGATGTATGTGACTCAGGCCTTGACCTCGCGCGGCCCTGGCCGTTGATGATGATGATGGACTCCTCCCAGGGGTATGTGGAATGCAGAACGTGAGTTGGGAGTTTTTCTTTGGTCTCTAGGAACATCTTAACCAATTCGTTGCTGGAGCTCACTTTTGCGGCTGAGAAATCCGTTTCAAACAAACTTAGTGCATTGCGATTATGTACAAACTAGTCGAGGACGTTGCGATATGATACAATACGTTGCTTAGGATACGATTAGGCGTGATTACGTGTATGGGGTCAAACAAGCGTAAGGTGCGCGTAATTGCAATTATCGTAGAAGATTGTGCGCTTAGAGCCTAACTACTCGTATGATTGGGGTAATAATGTACACCGACTACCGCTGATCTGATCAAATCTGATTGGTTGCTCCGCTAGCCCCAGGTTGTACCTGTACATCCTGCCCGAGCCACGGTTGAGATGGGGATAGGCATATCCCCCGACTAAGCCTAACTAGCTTTAGCTAACTAAAGACATTATCCCTATGGGCGCACCAGCAGCTTGTCTATGTGCTCCAGGTTGGTGTTCTTGTAACGCGTCCTGTTCAGCGCCTGCGCTGGGGCATTCTTTTTGGTTTGCGTGTGCCACGTGAGAATCTAAGGTTTGTAAGGAAATTAGATTTGAATTTGGATGTAAGTTAAGCTGTATCACTCACATCTCTGCACTCGTCGGCCAGCAGCTCAATGTCCGTATTGTCCAGCGGCGCCAGGCTCCGCAGGAAGCCATCCTCCTCGTAGCCCGGCTTAAAGGGCATCTGGGCGTTGGGACGTTCCTTTAAGAACTTGACGCTGACCGCAAAGCCTGCCATGTCCACAGGATACTTGCGTCCTCCAATCCAACCATCATAGTAGCCCACCAGTTTTCCCTCCTGGATTATGGGGCTGCTTACTCCGGTCTTGGTCACCAAACCCACGGGCCACATGCCCACCTTGCTGATGTAGCGCATCTGAACAAAGGAAAGATTAAGAAGCAATGTGTAAGTTATATAAAAAACTCTAAATAAATAAGTAAATTTTAAAAATTAGAACTGAATTATTCCTTATTTTATGGCTTAAAAAAAAAACACAAGATATATTCCCTTCATTAATACAAAATGGTTTCCCATTAACCCCATAACTCGTGTTAATTTTGGTTTATGCTCAAGCCTGAAGGTACTCGCACACCTGGGGTTTGCCATCAGGATTCAGGTCCCATCCTTAACCCATATAGTATGTACATAGTCAATCCTACCTGCTCGAATATGCTAATATCGTAGGTGTTGTCGTCGTCGGCAAAGTAGAGCACGCCCTCGTTGGCGTGGTGGCGCAGATACTCGAGGCCTCGATTCCTATTGGAGACACCGCGCGGCTTCGCTCGCTTCGTCTGCTTGTACTTTTCCGGCATGGGAGCTGCGGTTGGGAGGAGGCAACTCGTAAATATCACTTGAATGTGTCCCGGACATGAAACGGAACAGCAGACAATACTTACCCACCATATACTCATAGGGAACTCCGATCCTGTCCAAGGTATGGGCCACCAATGGATTCGTGTGGTTGGCATCCTCAATGACCAGCCAGAGCAGATTCACCACATGCTTCAGCGTGTAGCCCAGCCGGGTCAGCTCCGCCAGTTGCTCGGGTCGTCGGTAGGTGGGCGTGATTATGTACAGGGGCGGCTGCGGGACAAGTGGATTTCGGTTGAGTGTCATTGGAATATCCACCTGAGTGTACCGCGTGTACCAAGGGCCGAGTGCCCTGCACTTGTGCTGGTTAGTGGGAGGTTGTGGGGTTGGGTGGCTGAGTGGTTGGGTGGCAGGGCGACAGGGTGGCTCGTTAGGTGCCAGTGGGTGGTGCGTAATGCGGCGTGAGCTTCTTTTTATGAGCAATTATGCAAATTAATTTACAACCCAATGGCTTGACTAGGCGAGCGAACCACATCCCGCTCTTCGTATACCCGTAAGTCAGTGTGTCTGTCGTCTAGCTAGGCTCTTCTGGCTTTATGGCAATATGGGTCGCGTTTCGCTAGTCAAAGACACTCAGGGAAAAATGTTCAATGAAATTAGGAAAATTACAAATACAAGTCTACATTTTCTGCTAATCCATATCCTTAAAAATGCTCACAGAATGAGCTGAAAGATGCTCAAAGGTATGCAATACAAATTCTTTAATTTATTTCTAGGATACCTCCGATAAAACCGGTATTTAATTCAATTATTTAATTTATAATCAAATCTATAATATATAAAATTTAACTAAAAATCAATAAAAAATCCATGGGAATTGTACCCAATTTTTTTCGAGTGCTCTCACCAACACACTTGCTTTAAGCACCCGTTCTAGATATAGGCTATGTTCGTGTAAAGCCTGTCCCATTGAACGACTGACGTTGAAAATAAATAAACTGGCGCACTCACTTTGCAAATTGTCCATTGTTGACACACACACATACACACCCACAGCCCACACCCACCACATGCAAGAAGGAGGAAAATAAACCCCGCTTTCAAATTTATTCCGCAAAACATACTCGAATATTTAAGCAAGGAAAGATAGGATAGTCGACTGGCATGCTAGTCCTCTTTCAAGTCAGTAAAAGTTAAAGCGTTGCAACAATAATATTTACACTTTATTTATTATGAGGTTTTTTATAAAGGTAAATAATTGTTTCTAGAATATCTGCAGTAGAAACTTATTGAGATTGAAAAATCTAGTACCGAAAAAATTTCAGTTCACTTTGCGAATTCTTAGAAAAATATTTTGCTTATTTTAATGATAAATTACAGCTGTGAACATATTTCTAAATAAACTTAAAGGATTTAAAATATATTTTAAATTGTATCTAGTCTGACAGTTTTATGACAATGCCTTGTCTAACTAAATAAAAACTTTTGGGGTGCTAAAAACTTTTCTACAAGCTTTAAAATCTCAATAACTTTTTATCTAAAAGCATGTAATAAAATCTGTAAGGTACCACATTCAGCTTTAATCGTAATCCTAAATCTTTTTTAAAGACCTCTTTTAAGGATTTCATACCAGTAGCGATTTTTATGGCACCCTTATTATTATATAAATTTATTTTAAAAGCAATGATTTAAGATCAACTTCCTAGAAATCATATTATAAAAAAAACTAACACAGTTTGAGGGCTCTGAAAGTCAAAAAAGATCTTCTATCAGCTTTATCCGATTTCGAATGAGCTCCACCTTTGACATTGAGTAGTGCAGAGCATTGGGATCGCTACTAGTAGTTGCATTTACTAAATGACAGCAGCCAACAGATGCGCGTGAATCTTTTCAATTGGCTGGCATTTTGTGTGTTTTGCATGAATCTGGAATCTAGATCACAAACCACCCATACCCATTCTGCGGCCGCCGCTTTCAATGCTAGTAATTTTCCTATATACTTTAGTGGTCGCTGAATGCGGTTTCGGGTCTTGCGTTCTGCGTGTGTGTGCGGCTGAGCAATTTTCAAATTAGGCTCATGCAAATGCCAAATGAGACTCTTTTTGTTTGCAGTGGCGGCACGCCCGCAGTTAGGGCGCCTGTTGGTTAATATAATGCATGTGATTAACCCAGAAATCGTGATACGGATAGCCGGCAACCAATTTGCACATGGTAGTGGCCAACAAAAGTTGGTTAGACAAACAGCGTCCTCTTGCCATGTGTTTGCTTTGCGTTTGTCGGAGTCGGCTCGTTATATATTCCCATTTAGGAGTTTAATGCGACCATAATTAACGTCCGAATGGCAAAGTTTGTCTGGCAAATGTAGAACACATTTATCAGCTAGTTTTGGTCCAGATTGCAGTTAGTTTTAATAATAATTGCAAAATATGCACTTCATTATAGGAGCGTCATGGATATTTATAACGACTTTAAATGCAGATTTAAAAAAAAAAACGTGGCTTTTAGTCTGAATGACTGAATGACTATAATGAATTTTTATGCCAACAAGTGCATTTAAAAAATGCAAGTTTCAAAGATAAAACCCGTAAGAAATATATAGACAAGTGTGCTTGCTTCAAAGGCAGACGTGACTTTAAATTTAAAGAGAAGTAAAGTAGCCACTTAAAAAAGTATAGTACTATAATAAACTAGAAAGAAATCTTACTTCGGGAAACAGAAATTTGTATAACCTTGCAGTTTGCCATAGGATCACTGCATTTAATCAAAAATCTATCACAACTAAGTCAAAAAATACTTAAATTTAATTTGGAAAGCTTTTCTATATTCGATTTTTCTGACCAAGAATATATAATATATATAATAATATATAATTCTTCTGACAAAAATGATATTACCCTGCCAGAGTATACAAAATAATAGTAATAATATTAACACCCCACAACATCTATAGAAGCAACTCTACTACCTTTCTGTACTAATGTTCGGTGAAATAGGGTCTGGCATGCCTCGCAGTTGTGTCATGGCAATTAGGAAAATGGGATCGCCGAGTAAGAAAAGCGATAACGATGGGCCAGCAGCAGTTCGCAAATGAGCATGGGAGTATTTAACTAATGAAGTATTGGGGCAGGCAACAAGTGTGACATTCGGTTCTCGAATAATGACAAGCAACCCCCACAAACATTCGACATTCAACACACAACACTTGGTACTGACATGCACACGACAAGTGAAAATAATATGCAGATAAGCTTGAAATGCACTTCCAAAGATTAAAACAGAATAAGGGAAATGTGGAAAGAATAAGGGTTTTACACATAGTAAGTGTGATTAGTTGTGGTACTTGTAAACTTGAGCACACTGACCAAAAAATAGCTATGCAAATCAAGAAGAACTTAGGCAAATTTAAATGTAATTTGATTTTTGGGATTTTCCTATTTTAAAATGATTTAAATATATGTTTTTATAATATGTAATATATTTTAATATTAATTAAATTAAAAACCCTAAATTCTGTAACTAATTCTTGCAACTTATTTTTTGACCAGTGTCTAGTAGGTGAGCAGGGAGAGGTGGTGGAGGTGCTAGGATTACGATTACGTCAATATATTTACGGGCTCGGAGGCGGCAACGAATGTTGGTCGAGTCTTGTGGGCGTGTTCCGAGAGGGCTGTCGTGGCGGGCGTGGCCGTCTGTGCGGACTGTTTGGCGCTTGTTTTGGCCATAGTTGTTGCCGTTGTTGTTAGTTTAGTTGCTGTTCGCGTAATGCTTTGTTTGGTAGTTGCAGTCTTACGATGGCCACCCACAGATCCTGATCTCAGCAGAGCCGTTCCGTAGGATGTGTGGAGTGTGGGCTTGGGGGCAGCTAATGAAACCGTCTGAAGGGAGGTGGATGATGCACCCACTTTTTCGCCCGCACTGCCCACTGTGGCCGCTGTTGTTGTTGTTCTTATTGTTGTAGCTGTAGTTGATGTTGTTGTGGTTGTTGGTGTGGAATTGTTATTGTTGTTGGAGGAGCTATTGGCCAGTAGCAGGGAAATGGGTGACCACAAATATGAGGCGATATATGACGATGATTTCTCTTGGTGCTATCGAGTCGAGTTCAGTTGGCAATGATTATTGGATTAATAATGGGGTTAAAGGAAATAGAACAAGAACACACAGAAAACATTACAATATGTGTAGTACAAAATCTAAGGTTAGTAGTTAAAGTCAGGCAGGATGGTTTGCATATGATAGCTACCCTAACAAAGAAATTTTAGTAGTTCCATTTTTGGTTTAATTTACTGTTAGTACGTTTTACTGAAATCTACGTAAGGTACTCAGTTTTGGTCCAATTTCGTGCTTTTATACGGTAGAATTTTTATCGCAGTGCAAACAAAAAAAAAAGAAGAAATGTTTTCCAAAACACGTATAGTTTCCTGTTTCGTACGATTTTATGTTTGGCTTTTCCCAACTACAACGTTCTTGTGTTATCACCGCTTGTAGAAAGTTCAAATTACTCATTGCTACTTTTTACCAAACAAAATTTGAGTAACTACGATTGCACCTATTCTTAGTTTGCTGGTTTCCCACGACTTTAGTTTAGGTTTCAAACAACCCATTCTGTTATCTACGTTTGTTTGAAATCCCAGACTTTTATCAAAATTGAAATGACTAGAAAACCAATTTCGACATAGTTTATTAATTAAAAAATGGAGATAGTAAAACCCCTTTATTAAATTCCAACTAAAAACCATATTCTATATTAATCCGTTTAGCGACCTTGATGGCGCCTGATAGTTATTTAATTATTGACCAACTGGATTATATTTGTATTAACCGATTACCTTGACACTTAAATAATGGGTGGCATAACATTTATATGTAACATATATGGGGTCAAAATGTAAATGAAATGTGCAAGTAGAGAGATGGAAAGAGTGCGTTCATTTAAAAGGGGATATCGATTGCTCATTTTATTAATTAAGAAACGCTATCTAATTGGAGGGTCACAAACTGGTCAAAGAACTCAAAGTGGAGGAGAACAAAATACATCACATCAAAAGGGGAAAAATTTGGATAAAAATATAATGTAGGTTGGAATTAAGAGTATTTTCTATTCGATAAAAATTAACAGAGCTATGAAATTGTGTTAATAAATTCTAAAAACTGAGTGAAACATTTAAAATTAAACTGTCATTAATCACTTCAATAAAAAATATTTTCCCAATCCTGTACTGCAATTAAACCTTTTATAAATCCTTTAACTAATATTCAATATTAAATTTAGATAAATTATCCCCAAAGAAAATTTATAAAAGAAGATAAGAATTGTCTTGTTTCCCACTCACCTTGACTACCTCGCCGGCGGCAAAGGGTTCGCGGGATATGTGGTACTGGTACAGCACCATATAGATGCAGGTGGTGGCTATGAAAATGGTCAGGTACATTTTGATGGACTTGCCCAGCGACATCTTGCTGCCGATGGTGCTGCTCCCGCCGCTCCCGCTGCCACCGTTGACGATTCCGCTGTGCGTGCCGAGACTAATGTAGTTGAGCTTCATACTATTCGCAGGATCTCGGTACAACTTGAGTTGATTTTACTGCTGCTGCTGCAACTGCAATTTCCGCTTCTGCTGCTGCTGCGGATTTCTTTCGGGTTCTTTGGGGTCTCTGGTATTTTAATTTCATTCGATATTTTATTCTACGCCGGGCTTCCTCCGTGAACCCCGCTCGCCACTCGCTCTGTGTGTGTGCTTTGCGAGCGTTTTACTGATTTTGCGGTTTTGACTTATTCATTTTTCACTCCGATTTCTGATTTGCTTTCACGCAGAGCGGACCGGAAGGGGTGGGACGGAGGCGGGGGGCGGGCCAGGGCGGGACGGACGACAATGGGGCGTACGGGCTGCTACGCAACGAGCTCTGCAATCGTATAATATAAATATATATATTCATATTATGTTTTTATCATAGTTGCTGCCCCTATGCGTCCATACGCGGTATATACTCAGATATATGTACATACGCTTATGTGGAACTGGGCTTCGATATCAGCTAAATGAGTGTTTCATTCATTTTATTTCACATTTCGTTGATAGTGGACTCTAACTTACATTTCACAGAGCTATTTGTAGCGTTAGAAACCTGCAAAAGAAGTAAAAATGGATATTAGAAATTGCTTATCCTTCTACGTATTGATTTCTTAAGAAAATTTTAGAATTTTAAAATTAATTTGCATTATATATATATTTTAAATACTTGAAAATTCTATATTATCTGGCTATCACAGTTGAAATTCTTTCTTTCTCCAGACATCTGCACTCAGTCACTTCTTGGGACAAACTGTTTGCTAAAATTTCCACAGCTTTGACATTTATTGCTTACTGGTTTCGCTATCTTCATGTCCCAAATTTTGTTTCAGCTTAAATACAAAATGTTCCCCATGTTGCTAAATCACAGAAAGACAACAGAAATACACTCGAAAAAATGAATAGCATGGAGTAATAAGAAGACTTTACAATTTATACAGTTTTTGAAACATGAACCTGGCGTGTTTTTGGATTATGAATTTAATTTGTTAATATTTTGTTATAATGTGATATTTATTTATTATATATTTATTAAAAGCTTCTACTTAACTATGTATATCTAAACTTTAAAAAATTGTTCACATATGTGTACTATCTATTCTATTTTTGCCAATAAATAAGTAAGAATATAATGAAGATATTATATTTCTTAATTAGACAACTATGACCGACCTATTTTTTTAGGTTTTTTTTTATAGTCTCCTTTCAAGTTCTAAGAGTAGTAGTTACAAATATAGAGTTTAAAGAAAATTACCCTATTTCGCATGTATATTAATTGACCGCATTTCCGATGGGTTCCATGCACTGGGCTAATCACTTGTGCTTAAAGCCCCACGACCTCCTAACCACGGCGACTGCACTTTCCACTTTCCCATTGTGATTCGCGCCAAGTTGTTAACAACTGCCCGGGGAAGTGCAGAACGAAGCCGGGAAAGGGCCTATCAGCTGCTAACGGAAGTTGTTTTCCCCTAGGCCCCCACATGGGAGGAGAGCACAAACTGTACTATATGTACTATGTGTGTATGGATACAACCATTCATGTGCGATTCTTACAGACTTTTCCAATTATGATGGGGCGCGGCTGTTGGGTCTCGCGTGTTTAAGCATTTTAAAAACCATTTTCGCCGCCGCTGCCGCCGTTTTGATATGAAAGTTCAATGGCCAATTCGAAATGTGCTGCGCTTAGCACGATTTTCAACAAAGTTGGGCGCCGTTTTGTTCTTCGCTTTAGTTTTAATTTGCCATTGTTTTTAGTTTTGTTTTGTATTCACTCCGATCTGCATGCAATTAAATTGCAACAGCAGGTTACAGAGTTGGTATTATATTTAAGTGATAATCTCTGGAAACGCCTTTAATTATGATTACAATTTAGATAGATATTACATAGGTATTGTTAAGATCCGATTGACATTTAATTTAATATAATATAACATCATAGAGTTATTAATTTTTTAAGCTCCAAGAAAACAAATAATGAATGTAAAGTTAGCATGACAGATAAGATAAACAGCCAATGTATGACATCTGTCGCCATTATCTAACTACATCTGCAAGCAAAAGATTATTTACTTAAATGTGCTTAAATTAGCTGTAATTTTATCGTAACTGTCATTATCATAAAGGTCTAATGGGATGATGTCAGTGTCAAGGCAGTCTCAACTTTAATTGCAATGCAAAAGAACAAGATAAAATAGTTAAGATATAATAACAGGGTTTTCTTATCTTAAATATTTATCAATTTCAAGGGGTTCGATTGCCTATGTTTTGTAAGTTCAAATTCAAATTAAAAAACATTCTTTATTCTTCTTTGAAAATAAATAACATAAATGTTTAAACATATTTATAATTAAACATAATTCCTTTTTTTCCAACTGCTGAAACCTAAATTCCCTCCATTTATGACAATCCAAGCAAACTGGGCCAGATTCATATTATTTAATCTTATTTAATCTTAGATTTTGTGGTAATCTCGTTGCTGCTGTCTGGCTAAAAGTTTTAATAAAATGAATGCCCAAGCTCAAAGGCCTGACCGAAACAGACCAATGGCCAAAATGCAATTATCAACAAATGCAGCAAATCTCTTTATGGCCGTTGGCCGCAAATTGCAGGAATGGCTCGGCTTTGGTTTTAACGAATAACCCGGATGACCCAGGACCGAGGGGCTGTGCAGGGATCAGCAGGGACTATGAATGCGGCTGTCTGAAAATGGGAAATCATTTTGCCCAAACGTCAAAGCAAGAGCACAACTGAAAAATCTCTGCGAGAACATTTTAATGTCAGAACTTAACCCATTTACATGACAATTCCAGCACACCGAGGCCAACAATAAAGCCGCAACCGAAAAGGAAACAACGGAAATAAATGCATTCCAGCCAGACATAGAGAGACACACACATCAACTGCGCCTGGGGGGATGCACTAAGGGAAATTTTGACAAAAAGAAAATAAGGATAAATTAAAAATGCACTTGGGATCAACTGAAATTGAACAATTTCTTTAACAAAATATACATCCTCTTCGTGTGTTTTCTGATACTTTTGGATATGAATATAAATAAATAAATTTACTAAGCCACAAAGGTATAAAATCAACTTCGAAGTGGTTAGTTTTTATATTTGTTTTAACTATTTTAAACGTTTTATTGAAGTTTTCCATGTACATAGCTACTATTTTTGCCTGTAAGCCATAGTCTGTTTATTTTTTGTTGCACATTTCTCTCTGTGAGCCACCGATGTGTGGGTGGTGCAGCGTAAAACAAAATACAAAACAAGTGGGTGCCAAGTGCTGACAGAGGAAAAAGCCAGAAAAAGCGAGTGGATTGGGAGTCGCGGCAGCGGGTCGCCAACAGAGTGGCAATGGAAGTGGAGCACTCTGCCATTGCCAGGGCCATCTACGAATGACTAGAGCGGCGTCGAGGAGCTGCTCCGAACACCAGGGCTCTTGAGCACCCGGATACCATTCTATAGAGCGGTGCCCAGCCATGTCCTTGAATGGACGCGAGCCCGGAACAGAACCCATCCGGCGCACAGTGGGTGGTTTGCACAGTACGGTGGGGCACATAAAAATATTTTGTATTGCTTAACGGGAGCATTAAAGATGCTGGCAGTTGTCACGTCTCGTTGACGCTGAACATGATGATAAACTTGGCTCCTAACGTTATAGACACTAAGTTATATTAAATTCTCAACTATAAGAGTTTGGCACGACGAACAAAAGATCCAGTATAATTCCATTGACGCGAAATATTAAAAGTGAAAACACGCTATAAACAACAGTCTACGAATATTTGTGGCTTGACGGAATTCAAAGTGCTTTCACAATTGCTAGCCACTGGCTCGTTTTGTGGCAAGGACACGCTTTTAGGGGTTTGCCTCATAATGTCAGTGTCCCAGTTGTATTTCATTTTTCCGAGCTAGCTGCAAATGAAATGTCCCACTGTGGAATGCCATTAAAGTGGCGCCGGCATCGCCCATCCTCTTGTCGTATCGTTGTGTTTGAGTTTAATGGTCTCGCTTCTGTGGGTGCTTGTGGCCAAAACAATTGCATAATTTTAGGGACAGACTAACCGGATATTTTCGGGGGTAAACTGGGATAAATTTGAATTTTACGAAATGTGAAAGAAAGCCTATTTTACAGATTTTTAAGAAGGTTATAAGATTATATTCTAGAATTTAATATTCAAAAAAATAATTTTCTTTTATTCTGATAACTACATTTATTTTGGTAAAGTTTAAGTTAAAGTTAAAGCAAGGTTCCTTTGGAATAGAAAAATATGTGCTTAAAAATGCCAAAGGTGAAAGCAAGTCTTTTGCCTTTTGATTTGTGTTGGCAGCTCTCGAGGAGCTTGAACCCAGACTTGACACATCGACGTTACCCCAGCGCAAGGCACTTATCTAAATGTGAGCGGGTTTAGCTGGCTTACGGGACTCCTCCGCCCACTGGCCACCCGTAAAAACATATTTCAAATTTAATGGATTAACGAACTCTTCTCGGAAGAAGTCGGACTGGATGTGGGGGGTATCTGAATGTGAGTTATAGTGCATGGCGCCGCCATATATACTCGTAACCGGCTCGGAGGCAGCTCTCAAACGCAATCAATGGGAACGTGCCGCAAATACTTGGAAGCTGCTTTCCGGCGATCCTATATATTTATTTTTTTTTTTAGAAATTTCCTGGAGTTCGTGCCTGATGAAGTGGGAAAGTAAGTGCAGCAGATAATCCATCATTATTGGCGTATGGGCATACGTTTTCAAGCACTGAATACTTTTGGAATATACATATATATGTATATAAAAAATAAAGTATTCCTTTAAAGTGGAAACTCACTTCTTAGCTAAAATGTATGACAGTCCAACTACACATTTAAATTGATATTAATCACAATCTGCGAATGTGTATATTATTATATTTTTATAACTATATTTTGAGATGTCCTGGGATATATAAGAAATATTTTTTAATAATTATTGCAATTTAATTGAATACGCTAAATATAAGAGAATAAAAACACTCTTCTTTGACTATACAAAAATTCAAACAAATTTAACAAATATTTTGCTATTGAACCACCTGCCAAAAATATTGATAAGATAATTATTTTCCACAAAACCTCATTTTACTATACCTGCTTTTCTTATTATAATTATTTTTACCCAAAAAAAAAAGTACCAGCGTTCTTTAGGTATGTGTTATCTGAAGCCCACAAAACGATAAAATAAATAAAAATTAACAAAAATGGCCTTATAGGTTGCCTGATTTGTCAATAGTCCACAAAAGTGTTTAATAATTCCGCTATCTATCACATGGCTGAGATTTGTTACCATAATAACAAAGCAAATTCATTTTCGACTTTCGATTTCTATGAAGGCTCGACTATCTCTCGAATAAAAGGGATATCGTGGGCCATATAACAGCAAAGTTACAGCAGATCCATAAAATTTATGACAACAAATTAGTGTGACTCTACTAATGGTTCCTCCCGACCTGGTATAGGTTGGGCCCTAGGTTCGAACTGGAAATGGGTATTGGCTTTTAGGCTAATGCCAATTCTGGGCACAGTGGAAGGATTTACCTTAAAATCGTATATAAATATAGGTTTTTATATTTACATATATGCTAAGTGACCAAACTTTTCTAATTATAATTGTACTGTCATTTCAGATAACATTCCTATCGCAGAAAATATTTTGCATTTAAGTGAACTTATCAGGTATGTCTGTTTTATTTTTCGAATTTGATTGTTAGGTTAACATATGTACTAGAACTAATATAGCAATAACTGGTATTACAAGTTTCTAATAAATATTATTTGCGTCAGGTCTAGGAAAGCGTTGCTATTATTCAATGTTTGGTCAAGAATAATATTTTGCATTTTGTCATCGAAACCATCAAACAAAGTCATCAAGAACATCTGCCAGATAAAGCTTTAGGTTATTTATATCTCCCTTTCCATATTGAAAGTAAACATTATTGGAAAGTGCTATAATATCAGTGGATCTTACAGCTGTCCAAATTCTATATCTCATTGTTAACTTCCGAAAGCCCCAGCTTAACCTAGGGTTTTCCTTGGTGTTCCACTGTTCTGCCTTGAATGGAATTTCCCAATTCTAGGCCCCACATAACACCGGCGAAAATCATCAATCGTTGGCTTCATCAATCGAACTAAGGAAGTGGAAGAGGTGGAAGTGGGAGGTGGTGAGGTAGTGGGAGCCGTTGGGTGGGGCATCTGTTGCGTGGCACTGGGTGCGCCTCTTCCTTAATGGAGGGGCGCAACAGTTGATAGATTAACGTAAAACTTCTTCCCAGTCGACGGGGCCAGGCGCCTTGAATCGTTAGGCAAACTATTTCGAAAGTTATAATCAATGGTGCCATCGGAGCATTTCGCATGTTGAATCACCGCCGTTTTTCTTTATCACCAGTCGTCGGGTTGCCTATGTCACTCATTAGAGCAGAAACTAAGCCCAAAGATTGATTCTCACGTCAATTAATAATCGGTTCGCCGGAATTACTTTATGAGGTCAAAGCACGTGAGGGAATGATGATTTTTTAATTGGTTTATGCCAGTTTTAAACGTGCCTTTTGATTTATGATTGGTCTTCTGTTTTTTCCTATATTCTTTTCATTCGATAACTGACCTCGTTCAAAGTGTGACTAACGCTGTCTTCCGTAGTTGTTTGTTAATAATTAACTGCAAGAAAGAGTTATAGCTTTCGAACATTTGCGGAACCCCTTTTTCAACGAAACTAATTTAGTATGGCTAGCACATGGTAGAGACTTAATTATGCTATAATACCTTTTGCCGATAAGGTGGAAAACCATATGTGTACGTGAGGCCCACCAAAGCCTTCGTCAAAACGACAACTTAATTATTTTATAATTTCTCTAGCTGATAAGGTTTAAGTGATCAATAATGTTTGTGTAGAATTATTTTATAAATACAATAAAATATAGTTTAGATAGTTTCAAGAGTTTTCAATAGATTGCAGACAAATTATACCTGGATTTTTCATTGTTATGCTAAATTTATATGTTGGATTTAATTATTATTTAATTTTTCAATTTGGATATAACAAAATATTTGTTAAATATAAAATATTTAGATTTTATAAAAAAACAAGATCTTTTAAACGTTAAATTGATATTTGCTTTACATTTCCAGCTTCCTTTCTTATTTTAAATCATAAATTTGAGTTACATAGAACAAAACATGTATCTAATTTAATTAGTTTTTTCTTTTTACTACAAATCTCTATAATACTAGATCCCCTAGAATTGCTTCTACAATTTTACCTTGAACAAAGAAATCTCTACTAAATCAAATTTGTTCCTGTTTGCGTTTCATTACCCAGGAAAAAGAGTTTTATTTCTTCGTTTTGTCATTTTCTCCTTTGAAAGTGGAGCAGCGATGAGGAAATATGGCCAGCAATCTGGGATGTGTCCAGTGCATAATCAAATTGAGTTTACAAAAGATTCCATCCTTGCTCAAATTGCCAAAGGGGAAACGAATAAAAACATTGCTTTCATTTGGTTTTGGCCAAATTGAGATTGCGCCAGACTCGGACGAAGTTCATGGCTTTTGGCCAAAGGAAAGGAGGAAAGTGAAAAACTGTCTAAATTGCCAATTAAATTACAAGGCAGGGCCCAGGAACAATGTGAGAAACGGCGATGCGGGCAAAAGTCCGATGTCCGAGGGAAAAGAGTTCAAGGGGGCTCCCGTTAAAATTGCATTTTCCGGGTGGGGTGGCGACAACAGCTGAGCTGAGAAAATCTCAAGCAAAACAGAAGAAAAAGCGCATTCAGGACATGGAAGAATGTGGGGGAAAGGCACATGTGTTGGCCGAAAAGAAAAAGTAGACGCAGAGGCGCCGGCACTTGGCGCCGGATTTCCTCGATGATGACACACAAAAAAATAACAAAGACACAAACTTGGGTAAACTTTCTTTTCAGTTTGTTTCTCGTCCGGGTGATTTTGTGCTGGTCGGCCGCACAAAACTTGCCATTCTTTGCCGCAAATTCAATTTACGTTTATTTGCGAAAATATTGCCGCCGCTGTCCTTGGTGTCCTGTGTGGCCGGCCGACCTGGCGACCCTTTTATCCCAGCCCCCCCCGAATCTCCTTTTTTCGCTCTGGTTTCTATTTTCCGCCCAACAGACACACGCACGCTCACTTGGCATTTTTAATTTGCACTGCCGTTCGAAATTGCTTTTGAAATGGCATTTTAAAAATTTAATTGCCAGCTCTGTCCCCTCATCTCTCTCTGTGCTATCTGTGCTTCCCCCCAGGAAGATGCCTCGCAGGGGCGTCTGAGTGTCCATTAAGGCAACTGCTACGCGGAGATGCAAGTCACAAGACACACGGAGGAAAAATATAACAGATTTATGTACATATATCCAAGTTCCCAAATATTTGTTGTCTAGAATGAATTCTAGCATAAGCCAGTATAAGCATTCCGAGCATTCCATATAACCGGACTTGCCTTAAGACGGAAAGCAAAAAAGAGATTCTTTTTTCTTTCCCAGCTTTAAAGCTGAGTGTAATGTACTCTTTTAATGTGTATAAAATTAAGTTAAATTAAGAAAATACTATGGCAAATAGGAGTGAAAGTTAAAAAACGCTTAATTGTAAATTACTTTTAAAGGAGGTGCTTCTTTTAGGAGTTGAACCATATTTAAAAGGTTTCATAATAACAAACAAGTTTCTAAATAATATTTCAGAAAATTTATTAGAACTTTAACTCGTCAAAATTGATACATACAATTTCGATAAGTACAAGAATTTAAAAGTTCCTTCAAATATCATGTTTATTTTCTTCTGTGCAAAAGTCTGTGGGCGGTAAGGCGTTCTCGTTTTCGTTTCTGTGTCATGTTTGTCAAATTGACTGAAGTCCTTTCCCACTGTCCTGCTGCCTCTCCTTCCCAACTAGGGTGCTTCTTGTTAATGTCCTGTCCGCTTCTTGTCGCTCCTGTTCCGTCCTGTTTACGCAGTTGTTGGCTTCTTCCTTGTGGCCTCAGGCAAAAGCTCAGGAGCCGAGCCGAGGCATTGGAGTGAATTGGAAAAAGCGAACAGGATACAAAAATGCAAGCCATGTCTATGACAGCTCTGAGGAGCTGTCAGAAAAAGTACCCGGTAACTATTAAGGAAATACCACTTAAAATTAATTGAAAATGAGCCAACGAAAAATTGCCTGTCTATTGAAAGAATTGAGGTAATTTTTTTTTAGGAAATTTTAAATTATAAAATATTTTTATTTAGTTAAAATTCGGTTTATGGTATACTAAAAAAACACCCCTTAACCATTTATGGTAGCTCGCCAAGATCAAATTGCTTTCACAACTTTCTGACGCTTCCTCCCAGCTTCTCCCAATTTGACAGACCGCTGAAGAAGGATTTTCCTGTCTGAAGTGCGTTTCAGGACTAGATGGGGAATCAGGACTAATGGCTCTGGACTTTCCGCTGACGTATTTCAACTGACTTTGCGGCGTGTTGAGCCAACCACTCGACGTGCAGGACAGAAAATTAATATTCCAATGGCAATTACGCCCCAAATTGATTGATATGCAAATCTATCCAATTACCACGATGACATATTTTTTAATGCATTAAACAATCGATTGTTAAATGACAGATGTGGGGGTGTGAGGAAATGGAAATCAATTTAAAGAATAAGGCTGCTAGTAAAGTATTTTTATATATTTTATTATTTTAAATATAATGTTATTATCCATACATTAAAAAAAAAGATATAAAATTGTATATTTTTAATACGAATACAAAATAGTTTTATTCTGAATAATGTTTTTTACTAAGGGAAAAAACAGATGGCCTTTAGCGGCAGCCAGATTTAATTGCGAGCCACAAACATAAGTTGAACAAAAGCTCCCCGGGCGGGACTTACACAATAAACCTTTTTAAATACGCGAAACAAAATAACCGAGACGGAATCCAGCGAAATCCTAATTGTCATAATCACGGGGGGAGACACTTGAGCGTCCTTTGCGGCGTCAAAAATTAAAACGTGACACAAATTACTCGGTTGGTCTGAGTCCCTGCCGCCGGGGATCCTTTGCTCCTCTCCTCGCCCAAATGCTATTAACCAGGACAGTGGTGGCAACTGGCTCTAGGGACTAGGGTTTTCTGGGAGAGCGGGAGGACTGGGCTGGGTCCTGTCGCACTGCGCCTGCCCCGAGGGGTGAGCCGGTACCAGGACCTGTCCCTATGTCCCTGTCTCAGCCAGTGTCCGTGTCAGTGGCGAAGGATGTAATTCCTCATGTGAGTACACACTGGGAAAATGGCTAATAAGCTTTATTTAATGAAAAACTATATTTTTAATGTCTTAACTGTTTCAAATAATTATTTTTTGTTTAAAATTTTGCTTCTTTCTGTATAAATTTAACCACAACATCCTTCTTAGAGACTTGTTCCTTGACATTTATTTTCGCTGAGTGGATGACTTGTACAATTTTTTCTTCGACCACACTCCTGCTGCTCCTTGGTGCCGCACCTCGGGGAGCCTTTGTTAATCATTTTCCCTCTACTCGCAGATTTCGCACGCACGCACATGGGCGTGGAGAGGAGGCTCTGGGTAGGGGGCACTGGGCCATCATTTGCATATGTGTGTACCAGGAGAGGTGTGTGGGGAGTGTGTGTGTGTGTGTAAGGACTGTGTGCGGAGCTATCCGTCTATCCACCTGCCCCGGGCCAACTGAGCTGCTTTCTTTTACGATGATTGCCGGGATGTAAATTTGATTTAGGGCTTTGGGCCCCATAAAGAGTCCTCTCCCGAAGCCAACGACACTTTAAGAGCCCCAGATTCCCTCTTTCTGTGGGTCATCAAACCTATGAAAGGCCAGATGCTGACTATGGCAAGAAAAATGGTCAAACGGAAGACACACCAGTTGGTCGAAAAACTTGAAACAAAATTAAATACTTTTAGCGATTTCGACACATGTAAGTTTTGATTTTATTTGTTTGTGCTAAAAAATGAAATTGTCAGCAAGAAGTTTTTTACACAAATTTCTACCAAAGCCAGCAAATGGAAAAAAACTAGCTGAATGAATATGCAATGAAGTACATAAAAAATATTTACAAAAATGCGAGCATAAAAAGCCCTTATAATATATTCATGTATCATATATTTATATTTTTTAACTACTCTATACAAACAAGTCTAATTTAATTACAGCCTTTATTTTTGCAATTTTCTGCAATTGATTTTAATTCCTTTACGTTTATTAATAAATTTATTATTACACTTGTATAACTCTCTTTATTTCATTTGCTTCCAAGAATCATACTAGCCTTTAGAAATAATATTTTATTTTATTTAAATGCAAAACACTTAAATGATCCATAAAATGAAGTGCTACAAAATTAAGTGTGAAAAGTCTCGTTCCCTAAATAGGAGAAAATAAACTTGCCACCATATGTTTTCCCATTGTGAGCAAGTTTCACACATGCTTAGCAATTTTCCCTATTTCCCAAAGGGCCCCACACCCCACTGGTTCCTTCTAAGCTCCGCCAACTTTTCCGCCACCTGCAAGCGGCTTTTCTTTTCGTTTTGTTCGCTTTTTTCACAAGCCATTAGCAGCTGTTTGGGAAGGAACATCGAGCAGCCGCTAATAGAAAATACACACATGCAAGCTCCTTGCACGGAGGAAAAATATAATTGATGATATACACATGCGTCTAGTTTCCAATAAAATATGGATATAATTTATAAAAAAATAAGCATTACAATTATCAATCAAGTACATTTTATTTCGAAGCCTTAAAACTTTTAAAAGGGAATTGTATGTCTGATGATAAAGTAAATTTATAATATGTATTAAGTCTAAACTATTTTATATATCTGCAAAATATATCAATAGTTTATAAGTACACAATAAAAAATGGATTGGTTGGCATTTTTGTAACATAATTAATAATAAACAACATTTTTTAATTTAAAAATATTTTAAGCCTTTAGTAAGCTTACTAAAATAGACCCATATTTATTAATAAACAGATTCCATCATAAAATATACATAATTTATAAAATCAACACAGAGCTAATTAGGATAGAATATTAAGATTTATAGTCCCATTTTCTGTGTGTGCATGAGGTTTAAAAAAAAAAATATATATATATAAGGAAATGGGTGGTCGATGGCACTCACCTGGAGCGTGGAACTCCTCCTCGCCATTTGGCCGGATGACGGAAATCTCTGTTGGCTGCTCATCAAAAGGGGGATACAGCCACTTTCAGTTTTAGTGCCGGCGAAATTTTGTGTATTTGTGTGGACTGTCTGTCTGGCGATGTTGGTTTTCGTTTTCCTTATTTTTAAAAAGAGCAAAATTCTAACAAATTCGACTCGGACGAAGCCTCCCTTGTGTTTATTGCTTTTGTGGCTGTTTTTTAGCCGTTGCCAGCGCAACTCCTGATGGAAAAACTTGGCCAGCAGGAGCAGCCAGAGGCTACGAAACCAACAACAACAACAACATCAAGCAGGTGTGAGATGTCAGCCGCCCTTAACCGCTCTCACGCACACACAACAGCTCACACACACGCGGAAGGAGTCGCCAAGTGTAAATAGAGTAATAAAAAAAAAAAAAAAATGTAGGGAAATGAAACAGGAAAAGCTGGCGGAAGAAAAATCGAAGGAGACCCGTCCCGAGAGAGGGCGAAATTAAAAGAGAGAGAGAGAGCCCGTTACAGACAGGACGACAGAGAGAGCGGGAGCGCGAGAGAGCGAGATCCTGTGCGAGAGCCAATAACAAACTTTCGCCTTTTTGTTTATTTCACATACAAAGCACTAACACTGACACTTTTCCAGGATGCGGCTTTTTAAATGGCCCGAACCGATAAATTTGCATTTCGCCTTGGCATTTATTTATTCCCTTTCCTGGCAGCACGATAAGTTGGAATTTCGTTTATATTTTTTTTCTCCAGCGTCTTTTTCCGCTATTTTTAACACACGCACTTTGCGCAACTAACTGTAAATTTACCACACTCCCGCACAAGAAAGCTGCTCAGTGGGCGGCTCAAAAGTGTCTTAAAACACCTGAGTTCCTACCCTACAACTTATAGTATATTAGATGGGGTGTATATGGGATTATTTTCTCTAGACATACAGCCAATATCCATATTTATTGTTTATATTATTTAAATATTTCTTGTGGAGAAAACGTACCAGCTTCGCGGGTGAAAATCGAGCAATAACAAAGAATGTGCTTTGCGAGTTGCTTAAATAGCTTTTGCCTACAATCAAGCTACAATCGTATAAGGTTGTCTCATCGGGTTAAGTCCCTTAAACTTCAGTGCTTTTTGAAGGGAAAGGATGCTTTTTTTTATAAAATTATAAATTATTATTTTCTTAATTATTATTTGTGCATCAAAAATAAGTATTTTAGCGTAATTTTTATATTATTATTTTTATTTTACTTGTATTTTTGTAAAGGAATATATATAAAAAAATAAAACGAGGTCTTACTTTTACTTTCCAAATTGTAAAAAATTTATTTTTTAAATAAACCTTTACCTATTGTTATATTTAGGGACTTGGTTTTCGACGAGACTATCTTGTATTATTTTATAATGGATCCAACCAGTTTGCTCTTGGCGTCGAACTCTCTCAGGTTCGAAGCCTAAGGTTCGATGCCAACGCACAGTGGTTAGAGATTTATAAATTATGCAGACTAAGGTCTGACATAGCTAAAAAATTGAATAATTAAATAACAAAGAAATAAATACAAGGGATTTGATTTTATATTTTTTAAATAAAATCTAAAATACATTTAGTTTCCAGCCAAAAAATTTATGTAGTATTTTCAGCATTCCTACGAAATTAGTTTTTTTAATTCTCTATTTGTCTACGTTTAATATTATTAATAAGCACTCTCAACAAGATCACATTTCGTTTAGATCTGATCTGTTCTCTGAGTTTCTAACGAATTTGATTTATTATTGTAATGTTCATGCAGCTCTTGTAAAAATGTATATAGCAGCTTGGACTCCATGACGTTATTGTTGGAGCCACAAAATACATTTTTAAATAAATTTATCTGTCTAATTAAAAAAAAATGTAGTATTTTTTACACTGTACAAATGCTTGTCAACTGGAATATGCTCTGTATAATGATTGCCTTTAGCAGAGAAAGTCTGCACAGCGGCTGTACCTTCCCTGTTGCTTATGCGGGTGGCAGCGATGTTGCTGTGCCAGCTGATGTAACCAGAGTATAACAGTTCTACCTGTCTTTGACAGTGTCATAGTGGGCCTTATATTATTCTAAAGCCCCTAAAATAATAACAGTTTAAATAAGAAAACAGAAATCCCCTACTCTTTTTTATTTTTAAAAAGAGTTTCCATAAATAAAATATTTGAAAACGAGTCCTAAAAAAGACAATACGAAAGAAAGATTTACAAACCTATGTATATATTGAGATAGATATAGATAGATATATAGTAATCACCAATATAATCCACAAAAAAACACTCCCACAAAATATTCTTTTGTGTACTCTTTAATTTATTTAATTAAAAATTGAACACTTTGCACTTGGTAGAAAAATCTTACAATTAACTTAAGGCTGCAACAGATTCATCGAGGGACCCTAAAGCTATCGGTCTCAAAGTAGTATGTAAAATCATCAGAAACTTTGGGCCGAGGCCGCGTCATGATTCCTTCGGTCCAATCCATTTAATTGGGCTTAGGAAGCAGTTCTTTGGAGTGGCCAATATGGCAGTTTGTTTAAAAGTAAGGAGTATAACTACGGATCAATGAAGGATATCATGATGTAGCGAGTGCCCTTGGTCACGAGCAGTCCCTCGTGGAAGTGGGTTAGCCGTCCCGGATGCATCAGCATCCAGCCCTTCTTCGTCTCGGTCACGGAGCAGTTGTATCTTAGGAACCGGCAGCCACCGCCCTCGTAGTCGATGCCCGCTCGATTCATTGCTATGTTGATGGTGTACGTGGAGGAGTCGTGGTGGGGCCGCAGCGAGGGCTGCTCATCCGGGCGGTAGCGCACCATGAAGTTCATCAGTGAGCGGGGTGGCTGTGGGAAAAATGGTATAAAATTATAAAACTGACTTTAAATTTATAAGCTTGGAAACTTACATTATGGAAGTACCCAGTGAAGACCTTCTCTTGCAAAGGACGCACAAAGAGCTGGAGGAACTTGAGATATAGCTGATCCAGTCCCACCTGCTTCATGTGGATGTCCCGCGTGGGAACCGCCTCGTATCCACCCTCCAGACGGGCGTCGCTGTTGCTGCCATCCGACCAGGTATTGTGCGCCTCCATGATAGCCACCAAATCGTCACAGAAGGCGTCCGTGACGATCTGGAACCAGTAGACATCCGGGCATGGTTGTGGAATCACATAACTTTCATTCAGCTGCGCTGAGTAATTCGGATGTATGTACTTCTGGGCCCAATCATAACGGTTGGTGAACAAGGTGTGGAAATCTGGGCGTGTCACCGAACTGTTGAAGTTGTCGGTGTTGATCAAGTGTCCAAAGTAACGCTGATTGGTTATGTACATGAAGATGCCCTGCAAAAAGTAATAATAAAATATTATTCTTAAATCCTATATATTAATTTTAAAGCCTTTAAACTTACCGCATTCCGCAGAGACTCACACATGGCCATGTCGGGATCGAATTCCTTGTGCTGGAAGTTGATGGCATCAAAGGCACTGTGCTTCACCAGATAAATGCTCGTCACATGGGGAACGTTGAAGATGCCACTGCGAATGGAATGGAATAAATCTGATAAATGAGGTGACCACAACAGGGCAGACGATGAAGTCGAGAGCGGATTGCAACCGTGTTGCGAAAATGGAAAGTGACCTCGCCTGAGCCTGAGCCCACAAATAGAATTAATTCAATCACAGCAACGAGATTGGATGGACGTGGACGTGTGGAACATTCATCAGATGGCGAGAGAGCGCAGTTTGCAAACAACATTCCGCGTTGGCGATCGGATTTACGGCTCGACAATAATGCCTCGTGGCATATGGAAGCTCGACTGCATCGTTCTCCTGGGGATCTGCTTCTTGCTGTTCGGAGACACTATCCCTGTGGCAGCCCAAAGTGAGTGGCCATTAGACTATAATCAGCTGAATATATAGAATATTGTATTACAGGAAGCACTGCGGGAAAGACCGAGCGACGAAACTATACGGGCAAGAAACCAGTGGTCATCCAGCATCGTTCCCAGGATGCCGTCAACTACTACGATCACGAGAATGTGAGTGACTTAACAAGGGTTGGTAAACCCTAATAATAGAGTTTGTGTGCCCATTTTAGGGAGCCAAGATTATAAAGTCATCACATTTTGAATTGGACTACACTCTGGGACGCAAAATCACATTCTTTTGCATGGCTCAGGGTGAGTAAAGACTATAAGCTCATATATTTAGTTGAATAAAATGGAGCTTGTTTTTTTCAGGCAATCCTCGACCCACAATTACCTGGTTCAAGGACGGAGCCGAGCTCTACCAGCATCGATTCTTTCAGGTAAGCAGAGAAAAGAGACATATTTCTCATGATAAAAAGGGATTTATTTTCTTTGTTTTGACCAGGTTCACGAGTCTCACATAGAGACAAATATAGTTAAATCAAAAATGGAAATTGATCCAACCACGCAAATGGATGCCGGTAAGTAAAATTAATTATAAAATTACAACCTAAAGAAACATCAATAAGAAAAGAAATGACGATATCTGACAGCTTTTCTGGATTAAATTTTAACGAATCTTAATAAGTTCAGCTTTCTAAATTGATAATCATCTGGCTGGTTGTTTTATTAATTTAATGTATCTCACAATTTCTAATTTTTCAGGATTTTATGAATGTCAAGCGGATAACATCTACGCCATCGATCGACGAGGCTTTCGCACGGACTATGTTATGGTTAACTTTTAGGACAAACTTTCCCGCTTCACAATCCACGATTTAACTCTGGGACCAATGTACATCAGAAATGTAACGCATAAACTTTGAATAAAAAAATATATTGAAAAAGTGATTTTCTTCCGTCTCGTTGGAAATGTAACTTCTAGTTGAGCCCGACCTTTGTGCGTTTATGTGAGCGCTTGCAAAGCCGACAAATTGGCTCAATTACCCCATTCAAATGATTTTTTTGCATTTATTTTATTAAAATGTGTGGAAAGCAAACCAAGCAAACCGAGGCTTTTTGCTTCTAATGTGAGCAACCTCAAAAACAGGGAAAAAATATGTCACAGTGGGCCAAGGTCTGAAATACATGTTAATCGAGAATCAAGGACTCTAAGTCTTGGTATTATTTACTCATATTTAAAATTAAGAAATATGTTTGGTTATTCAAAATATTTTCAAGAATAAGCAAAAATAAATATTAAAAATTTTCAGTAAATATTTTTGCAATTCTTTTAAATAAAAATAAAATTAAAAGCTTTTTAAATTTTTAATTTAATATTACATTCTTATAAAAAACCCATTTTGAGCTACATCAATGCCTAATTCCACTGTGCCCTGAACAGAATCCCAGCCAGATTTCTCGAAAGGGGTGCTCTATGAGCTCCCACAGCGATCGGTGGTATCAAGCAAGCGACCAAATCAAATAATGCGATGGAATTGAGCGAAATATGAAAATGCGGCGCGATGAGAAACCCATCCCAGAACAACAACAAGCAGCGAGCTGGTGAATCTCGAGAGTAAACCATCCAACGGATTAAATCCGCCGGACAATTGTGGCAAATTAGATGCGCAGAGCGCAGATCCGCAGTCCCGCCGAGTGGATCAGTCGCCAAGCAGACGAGATTCGCACAGCAACGCCACCAGAGTGTAGCAGCATTATCCATTAGCCGGAGAGTCATCATGCAGGTCAAGTGCCTGATCATCTGCCTTGGATTGGGGCTGCTCATGCTAGCCACGCCCATTTGCGAAGCACGACGTGGACGTGGCCGTGGACGCACCAAGTCCAGGGTTCAGATTGGATTGCCAATAACGGGAAAATATCGTGATCCTGAATCTGATCAGTATTACAACAACAACAATGTGAGTTGATAAAAAAAGTGATAAGTGGTTCCTGAGATTTGATTAGTTTTAAGAAGTTACATCGAACTGTTCCATCCTTAAATATTTGGTTCTTTAAATTCTCGATTCATAAAGTCAGGCTTGTGATATTATATAAAGAAGACTGTTAATTAATTATTTTATATGTTTTTAGGGCGCCAAAATCCTGCAAGCTTCCCACTTTGATCTCGAGTACGTTCTGGGCCATAAGATCGCCTTCTTGTGCGTGGCCAAGGGCAATCCTCGACCCCATATCACCTGGTACAAGGACGGGGCGGAGATCTATCAGCACCTGTACATGCACGTCCACGAATGGCGCATCGGCGACGACAAGGTCAAGTCAAAGATCGAAATCGACCCTGCCACCCAGATGGATGCCGGTCTGTACGAGTGCACGGCTGACAACATGTACTCCATTGATCGGCGCAGCTTTAAGACCGATTTCTCCATCGCCTTCGACTGATCAGAGACTGGACCTCAGATTGACAACCGAAAGGTTAAAGAAGTCACCCGGAAATGGAAATATAAACAAGAAACAAATCTGAAAGTCATTCCTACTATTTTATCTTGGGAATCTGTAATGCTGGGATCAAGTTTGAAGTTTCCATTTATAAAAAGAAACAGAAGAATATGTTTTCTATTCAAAACAATATGCATCGAAAGATCTTTCAATGGGTGAACTGCTATTTTATAATGATGTTTTTATAAAACTGCTGTATTATAAAAATAAACAAATTGAGTTGTTAATGAAAATTGAGAATATCCTGAAACCTGATACGAATACTAGTTTTTGACTCAGAGATATATAATTTTAATTATAAACTTGTTAACTTTCCCAGTCGAAATAAACCAAATTTTCAAATATTTAAGACCCTAGAATTCCCGAAATTGTTTTCTACTTACATCAGATCACGTTTCACTATGTCCACGTAGTCGTGCGACCTGGCATAGTAACCGCCCTCGGACAGGGCACCCCAGAAGTTGCTCCACAGCTCGTGGTGTTTGGTGAATAGAGGAGCCACAAATTGCCTGAAATTTGTCATTGAATTGATTTTAGTAGGTGAAATCAGTCGCCTTTGACCTCGACCTTTAATAAACAAGACACAAATCGTGTGGTAATGAGGACTTTGCCTTGACCTACTTGTTTAGCCTGAGCAGCTCACGGAGTACCTCGCCGTCGTCAATATGCGCATCTGCGTCCAGGAAGAAAATGTAATCGCTGTGTTGCAGTCGTGCCTTGTCACTAAAGTCAGAATAAAAAAAAAAATTATTTAATATAATACAAAATTATTTAATTAAAATTTAGGTTTAAATATTTATTAGTGACTTACAGGGCCAATTGCCTGCCTTGGCGTTCGTCTAGTTCATCCGTGGAGAGAGTAAACTTAGCACTGGCGTACTTTTCACCATATTTATTGACAAATTCCCGGGTGTCGTCGTCGTGCAATGGCACACCGCTGTACATGAGCAAGTGCAGCTTCTTCTTGGGATAGTTTAAGCTCTCGACGCCCTCGAGGAACTGGTCGTAGAACGGCACCGGTGTGGAGGCGATCACAGCTAGAGTTATGACCGGAAGATCGTTATCCTATAAAAACAAATCATTTTTAAAATTGACAAGAAAGGAAGCTAACTTCGGCACGCCGAAGTTTGTATACCCTTGCAGATTGGTTTTCATATTTATATCATAAATTATTATGCCGAAAACAGGCACTACACAGAGTTTCATAACATTTTACCTATACTTATTATGTTTACAGTTTGACAGTTACAGTTATACATTCCCAGCTTTACATTTTCTCTAAATCTACGGATCGCTTCTATGGCTGCTATATGATATAGTTGTCCGACTTTCATAAAATGTATACCAAAATTCTATAATAATAAGTAAAGCTCATATCTCAGAGTAGATGAAAATACGTTGAAAAACAACGAAGTTATAATTTTTTTTATTACTTTCCCTATCGTTCCTATGGCAGCTATAAGATAAAGTCGTCCGATTTTCATAAAATTTATACCAAAATTTTGAAATAATACCGGAAGCTCATGTGTCAAAGTAGATTAAAATACGTTGAAAAACAACGAAGTTATAATTTTTTTGATTAATTTCCCGATCGTTCCTATGGCAGCTATAAGATATAGTGGTCCGATTTTCATAA
>VNKB01004254.1:0-13479 GCA_008042735.1 Drosophila leontia
GGAATATTCTAAAGCAATAACTTTACTTTTAAAATAGAATCATGTAGCTTTCTATTGAGTCCTTTCCCAAAGAAATATCTCCATTGGTTTTTTTTAAATTTAATTAAGTACCGGTCGCGAACGTACGGGTCGCGAACGTACGATTTTTCCAACATGGAAAAAAAAAATACAATTTAGTTAAACCTATTTTTTATTTAAGGAAATATGAAGTTATTCATAAAAATGTAGTGCTAAACCAAAAATAAGCAACTTGCTGTATTTGCTTAATTGTTTTTTTAATACTACTTTTTTATGAATTTCTTCATATTTCTTTAAACAAATAATGATCTATCTAAACTGTGATTAATTTACACATTTTTACTTTTGTCCTTTATTTTAGCCATCTAACAATATTTATATGCTTGTTAAAGAAAAAAAAATATAAAAGTTAAAAAAAAAAATACTCACGGTCGCGAACGTACGCTACTTTGAAAATCAATATAAAATCAATGGTTAGTAGTAATTAAAAAGTTTTTATGTATTTCAAATAGTACTATCAAAATGACTTTAGACAAGAAGTTTTATCTACCTGCTTGCACTTATCGCAAAGCAATAACAAAAACATGATGTTTTGGGTCGCGAACGTACGATTTAAACATAGATAAAAAGTAAACTTAAAATTAACAGTTAATTGAACAATATTTCGCTCTCTTTTGAATTTTTCTATTCTTATTAGATTGTAATAAAGAGATTTGGTAGAAAAAGTCCCAACATAACATACTTTTTTCTTGCGAAATAAATTAAAATAAACATGCCTTTAAAATTAGTAAAAAGTGAAAAAAATACATTTTTTCACTTTTCAGGCAAATTTCTTCCAGAAAACAACTGAGATATGATATGGATCCATTGTATTATGAAAATTTGGACATTTCTTTATGACAATACACCAAAAGAAACCAGGATAACGAAGATTTTTTTTTTCGGCCGTGGTTTACCTTTTGGCGGATATGCCCATATATGATTTATGGTGTCGGAAATGCCTCCTTCACTAACTAAATCATAATACCCCACTGAAAGGGTATAAAAAGACTTAAGTCTAGACCAGAGTCTGAGACTCTTAGAAGGTGCATTAGCACAACTTTAACTTAAATTTTATTGCATTTTTATTATTTTTTTATTTCCCACTTGGTAGATATGCTGTCTAAAGTGGCAACCTGTTAACAATTGAGGCCTTTTGATGTTGCCAAGTTTTGTGGTTTCCTTAATTTACATCCACCATGGCCTTTTTTCTGATAATGCCTAGTCAGGAATGTATTTTGAGAGAAAAATTTCGATAACATAATGATCATCTTTGTAATTATTTCACTATGGCTTAAATTCTTGAATCATCTTATCGCTTTTGATATATATTTTCTGGAACAAAGATTATCGTATCTCTGCCAGGGGTTTGCTTAATATATATATATATTATAGATGACACCAGGCTTGTTATCGAGTTATACAAATTTTAACAAACCTTGACTTGTTGCTTAACATAAGAGAAAACCTTTACCCGGTTTATATTCATATTACGCATAATCTTAAACCGAAAGGATTATCGAAACGACATTGGAAACGGAGGTTTTATTCAGTTATTGGATTCGTTTTCGTTTTCAATTAAAATCTTAGGCAACCTCTTGCCACCCGTACAGCCGATAAGCGGGTTTATTTATAGACCTAGTGCTAGGCCAGCCAGCTCCAGCTGATAATAAGTCGAACGAAGAAACCGAAAACCCATTGATCTGCTCGGAACAACTATTCTTTACTATTCTTAATAAAATATATAAACACGGGAAATTTTTAAAAATATTTATACACATAAAATTTGTCTAGGCCTTACTTGCCGCCGGAATGCATGCCAGCCGAGAGCATGTACTTGTCGAACAAGTACTCGCCCACATCGCTCTGGGCCCGCTCCAACTGCCTTATAAAGTCGGCCAGGACCTTCTGGCCATCGACCTGCTCCTGCAGGAAGTTCGCCTCTATAAAGTCACACAGATTGGGATCCGACTCTTGGCCGGCCAGGGTATGCAGATCGAGCAGATGCTGGTTCACCTCTAGCTCCATCCGCAGGGCGTGCCTGAGCGCCTCCAGAGAGCTGTCAAAGCTTGGTATCGGCTCAGGGACACTGCTCAAGATGATCACTCCGCCGCGCTTGTTCATGTACTTCATGATCTTCTCGGCATGCTCACGCTCTTCGGTGCTCGCCTGCAGAAAGAAACCGTGCAGGCCCGGGGAGCTGATGTCCGACCTGTCAAAGTGGTAGGCCTAAGGGGGGGATCGATTTTAAAATAGGTCTACGATGGCCCGAAAGCTCTCACCATGGCCAGGTACTGGTGGCACGCCTTCAGCTCCATGTTAATCTGATCGTTGAGCTTACTCTCGCAGCTCTTGGCAAAGTTCTGGCGCACCAGCATGCACATGTGACGCCCTATGCTTCGGAAGGCCATTCCTATTCCCATTTATTTCCTCCACTTTTTGTTAATTTCATCTGAAAGCCAGAACACAAACAGAAGGGCCGACTGAGTTGGCAGCTTGACGCCAGGTGTCGAGAGATTCGATCCATCGATCTCCGAAGGGGTCACATCATCCTATCCCCTCCTAGGTTGGGAGTTCAAAGTGCTGCCGGCTCTGATTTCACTTAACTTCCACTTAGCAATACCGTGTACACAATAGTATATACACACATATGAATGTATGTGTAGCTCTGTGTCCAGATATGTTTGCTTTAACTTCAACAAGCACACACCACACACGGGCACACACGGGGCCACGCTAAGTAAACCCAGTTATTGTCTTTTATTAAGTGAATGGAAGTCGACTTTTGTCCGAGTTTTGTATAATCTCGACGTTGCTCTTTCAGAGGGTATTGGCCCGCCTTCAGGTGCTATGTAAATTTGTTAATATATTAACTAATATTACATATAATCGAAAGTAATTTGGAGAAAGCTCTATTGATTTATGGGGTATTTTTCGTATTCTTTTCAATTTTTTTAATGTTTCAAATACTAAACTTTAAGGCAGAGATTGTACTCTCTTATTTGCTAATGCTTGTACATTGCAGGCAGATCAAATATAACATAAGAAAGGTAGAGAGATGAATAGAAAAAAGATTGCCGTAATAAAAGAGTTCTGTAACTAATATTTTACAGAAAAGAGTTTACCACCCTTAAATTATGATACACTTAAAGGGTATAAGTCATGTCTATACTCTAAACACACCCACTTCAAAAGACAAAACACTCAAATATTTTATATTTTATACACTATAATTTTTTTAAAGGAAGTTTACTGATGATTTTGATGATTTGACAGCTTGAGTATTATATTAAGCTTCAGGGTATTGACAATTTGACGGTCACTTGAAAAACTCGAGTTTAAATTCTGAGACACGCGTGCGAATGAGTCGTAGACATTATGATCACAGCCTATAACCATCCCCAAACTGACTGACCAGACAGGCATACACTTTTACACACACACACATTACGCACACACCAGGGAAATGGTGACTCTTGAGACCATGTGCGCCTCGTAAAAAAGGCAATAATAAAGAAACAACTAAGCATTTTCACCACCGTCCGTCTGAGGGGGGAAAACGAGCCGAAAAAGCCTCTTGAGAGTTATGCAAATTACCAGGGAATTTCAGTAACTAACCAAGAATTAAACATAGTTTAAAGA
This sequence comes from Drosophila leontia, assembly GCA_008042735.1. Lineage (NCBI taxonomy): Eukaryota > Metazoa > Arthropoda > Insecta > Diptera > Drosophilidae > Drosophila > Drosophila leontia. The sequence goes on from VNKB01004254.1 coordinate 3,700, forward strand.
GTTAGAAATAATCTTAGCAATAATTTTAATGAAAGGGGATTACTTCTTGAGACTCGAAACTTGTTTTAAAGTTCTAAAAATTATTGAAGAAAAATTATCCACATTTTGGCGGAGGCAATTAACGAATTATGTTAATTGGGAAACAGGTTTAGTTACCACAAAATCAACCCAATAATTCCATATTAATCCTAATTTTTTCAGCTCGAAAGTCAGGCGTATATTTGATAATTAAAGCACATAATTCAATTACGTGTTTGCCGCCATTAAAGTTCAAATTGGGACGAGTGTGACAGCTTCGGTGACACTTTTACATCACCTCCGAAAACCTAAAAAAAAAAATTATGGCAAGACAATCCAGTTTGCGTTGTCATAAAAACGTGCAACAAATTATTAACAATATAAAGCCAGAAAAAAAATTAAATTTATATGTATAAACGCAAAGCTCAGCATATGGAATCAAAAGGGGAAAAAAAGAAAATAATCAACATAATTTGCTGAACATGAGGTGAAAAAAAGCGTACGTACGCCATAAGAAAATATTTAATCGATTTGAGACTTTTTTTGTTCATGGATTGTCCAAGAAAATGTTAATTCATTTAATGAAATATGAAAAATTATTAAAATTAAATATTTGGTTTCTGTGTCTAAATAATTTTCTGAAAAATAACATTAAAGTTAACATAGGAATATTCAGAGGAATTAAGAGCTTTTTAAATATTTCGAAGAATATTTAAAATTAAAATTGATAAAGAAATTTGTTGGTTTTTATTCATCTTTTTAAAACCAATAAATTCCGCGAAAAAAATCTGCATTTTGATAAGCTTTTGCAAAAACAATAATCACTTTTAGCTCTTATAATTTTGTGAAATTTCATACATTTTTGAAGGTATACAGAGAACAATGAGGCTGCACATGAATCCAGTTACTCATTTTTCCTAGAACTACTTTTCTTAAAATTTCTATTCCATTTAAAACTAAATAAAAAATCAACCGAAGCCCAGGAAAAAAATAAATGAAAAGTAAAGAGAACTTCGGTTACACGTTACGGCTTTGTGCCCAATAAATAAATAACAATAAATAAATAAATAAAGAAATGGGCGTGAGCAATGGGCGAATTTCAGAGTCGATAAGGAACAACAACAAAAACACAGAAAAAGTATATAGAATGACGTCTGAAAAAAATTGTGAAAATTGGACACTAGGCAACAGGGTCGGTCTCCCAGTCTCAGTCTCCGGCCTCAAGTGATCCAACGGGGAACAAGGGGTCATTGCACCCGGGAAATACTTTAAACAATATGTGAAACAAAAATGCTCGGTGTTAATTACAGTGCTCGCTCGCAAACTGTAACTGGTTGATTAAAAGGGGGTTTTCTCTTGAAATCAGAGAAGGAGCTCCACATGTGTTTAACGACCCGCAGAGCCCGACAATGTACATACATAAACGTTTATACTTTACAGCCTGAATACTAAATCCAATATTAATAATTTTATATTTGTTGTTTTATTGAAGGGTTACTAAATTCTGAAATCCCAGCTGTCCAGTGTATTGTTCCAGCGATAAGCAGGAAGGTCAATAAATCGCTATCAGCAGCAAGCACTGATGTCTGATGTCCGATGCCTGATATATGAGACATGAGAGCACGCTGCCACCGCCAATGACGACGACGACGACAACGGACACATTTGCATTTTTGGGTTAGCATTTCACGGGGATTCGGATTTAGGGAATCGGATATTGGGGCCTGATTTAAAAAAAATCTCTAAAATAAATATCATTTATTAAAGTAGTTCAATCGAAAATAAAGTTCGAGTGTATGTTTGCTGGCAAAACAGCGAAATTAATCAATTAATAATTGATTTTAAATATATATATTAATTGATTTATAATCTATCTATTACAAAAATATATACAAATAGTAATATATTTCAAATATAGTGAAATGTAGAGATGTAAAAGAGTTTGAATAAATATAAATATAAGCTGGCAAAATGCCGGTATTTATAAAAGTTTACGAAAAGGCTTTCGTAACTTAATTTAAAAATTTTTGTTAAATAGAAACTAATGCTTGTATGTACATTTATTAATTAATGTGTTCTCATGCTAGAATATTAAGATATATTTGAGTGAAACTTTTACCTGATTTGAATCAGGATATACGGAAAATTTCAACATCTGCATGTACTGAAAACAAAATATGATAAATGAGCGAATAATAATAATATGAATTTATTATCTCATGCAGTTGTACATTAAATACAGATATAACTAATAGAAAATTATATGGGAAATACATAAAACCAATCAAACACAATTTCATAACTGAAGAACTAATTTAAATCGAAAGTTTATTGGTTATTTTTAATGTTTGTGATATTTTATGAGGAATTTTTCTTGTTTCTTAAATTATTCTTAATTTTTGGACTTCAAATAAGTATTATATTTATATTTTCCTGCCTTCAAAAGGATTTTTTTTTTAATATCCTAACTCTTCAACAAAGCCCCAAAACCGTCTCAAGTGTAAAAAACAATTTTTAGAAATAATAATAATATAATTTGGAATAATTTCTTATTTTATATAAACATAAATATATAATTTATAGAGTTCACACCTGCTTCTTGGCCTCCAGCGGCTTATTGATGAGGTTCAGATGGGGCTCAAAGTCCTGGCCAAAGCGCTCAATCAGCAGATCCTCTGCGGCCTCCTGTGGACACTCCTCCTGCTGGACCAGCTTCAACACGTCCGGGATATAGCAGCTGAGCAGGAGGCCCAGGAGCAGGCCGACGAAGAAGTGTTGTTTCCGGCTCAGCACGGCGACTGGTCTCCGCATGTTTCCCACCTCCTCTTGCCTCTCCTCCTTCCAGGTGTAGATATGTGCTTGTGTGTGTATAGAGGATATTGAAAGGGAGCTGGCAGTGGCAATGGCAATGGCAATGGAAAGGAGATGAAGATGCAGAGAGGGGATGGGTGAGTGATGCGTGTGCGAGGAGGAGCAAAGGAAAGAGAGAGAGAGCGGAGAAACTGGTGTGCAATGGAGAGTTTAAGCCAATTGTCATATGCACATTTTCGCTGCTTCTTATGGCACTTGTTGCTGCTTCTGTTGCTTCTCCTCCTTTTTGGTTCCGCTTCGGTGGCTGCTTCTCCTTCTGGGTTTTCCCTGCCTTTCCTTGATCTTCGCTCGCCTTCTTCTTGGATTCCAACAAGTGCGCTTGCCGCCGGGCCTGTTTATTTTATTTTTGGCACTTTTCGCTCTCTTTTCGCCGCACGCACTTCTTTCGTCGCTCTCTTCGCGGTTTCTTTTCTTTCATTTTCGACACATTTTCCGTTCAGAACACCGCACTAGGACAGTTCATTTATTGTACCCTTTTTTTCACACCAAACAATTTGGCGCAAAAATTTCGTATCGCTTCCAGCGCGCGCCTGGTGCGGGGGGTAGTGCGGAAAAAATAATAAAAAAAATTCGAGCGCCGGCCCGGTTCCACTGCGCGAAAAGTAAACATTAAATTAGAGCAGGAAAGATCTCGATGTCGTATCACAATCGATATGACTCGTATATATCGATGTGGTTTTTAAACATCGATATTTTCACTTAAAGACAAGGCGCGGCGTTGCCAGTCCGAGATATTATACGATAGTTTGCGATCCTTTCAGAATTTCGGGAGCTATTTAAGTTCTAAAAACTCTTAAATAATTAATAAAGCTCTGAGTATATTTTTTATAATTATTATTACTATTTTAAAATAAATTCTTCAGCGCTACCGATGTATTATAACATCGATAGTATCGATATCGAGATCGCTTTTCTTGCAGCTCTGGAAAAGGCGCCAAAACACAGGGGCACGCAGCTGTAAATAGCATTTCGCGGACACAAACAACAAATTGCGCGTTCAGTTTAGTTTACGCCTCGTTTGCAGTTAGTTTATTCACCGAAAAAGCGTACAAGAAACACCATGGATGTGGCAGATGCTCAGGTCGGCCAGCTGCGCGTTAAGGACGAGGTGGGCATCCGCGCCCAGAAGCTGTTCCAAGACTTCCTCGAGGAATTCAAGGAGGATGGCGAGATCAAGTACACGCGGCCGGCTGCCAGCTTGGAGTCGCCCGATCGCTGCACCCTCGAGGTGAGCTTCGAGGACGTGGAAAAGTACGACCAGAACCTGGCGACGGCCATCATTGAGGAGTACTACCACATCTATCCGTTCCTGTGCCAGTCGGTGTCCAACTATGTCAAGGATCGCATCGGCCTGAAGACCAACAAGGACTGCTATGTGGCCTTTACGGAGGTGCCCACCCGGCACAAGGTGCGCGATTTGACCACCTCCAAGATCGGCACGCTGATCCGCATCTCCGGCCAGGTGGTGCGCACCCATCCCGTCCATCCGGAGCTCGTCTCGGGCACGTTCATGTGCCTGGACTGCCAGACGGAGATCCGGAATGTGGAGCAGCAGTTCAAGTTCACCAACCCGACCATTTGCCGGAATCCCGTCTGCTCCAATCGCCGTCGCTTCATGCTGGACGTGGAGAAGAGCCTGTTCCTGGATTTCCAGAAGATACGCATTCAGGAGACGCAGGCCGAGCTGCCACGCGGCTGTATACCGCGCGCCGTGGAGATTATACTGCGCTCGGAGCTGGTGGAGACCGTGCAGGCCGGTGATCGTTACGACTTCACCGGCACCCTGATTGTCGTCCCGGACGTCAGTGTCCTGGCCACGGCCGGCACCAAGACGGAGGCGGGCTCTCGCCACAAGCCCGGCGAGGGCATGGACGGTGTGACAGGCCTGAAGGCTCTGGGAATGCGTGAGCTTAACTATCGCATGGCCTTCCTTGCCTGCAGCGTTCAGGCAACCACGGCTCGGTTTGGCGGCACGGATCTGCCCATGTCGGAGGTTACCGCCGAGGACATGAAGAAGCAGATGACGGACGCAGAATGGCACAAGATCTACGAGATGTCCAAGGACCGGAATCTCTACCAGAACCTAATTAGCAGCCTCTTTCCCTCGATCTACGGGAATGACGAGGTGAAGCGGGGCATACTCCTGCAGCTGTTTGGCGGCGTGGCCAAGACCACCACGGAGAAGACCTCCCTGCGTGGCGATGTCAACGTGTGCATAGTGGGCGACCCCAGTACGGCCAAGTCGCAGTTCCTCAAGCAGGTCTCGGATTTCTCGCCCCGTGCCATTTACACCTCCGGCAAGGCCTCTTCGGCGGCTGGTCTGACGGCCGCCGTGGTCCGTGACGAGGAGAGCTTCGACTTTGTGATCGAGGCGGGCGCCCTGATGCTGGCTGACAATGGTATCTGTTGCATCGACGAGTTCGACAAGATGGATCAGCGCGACCAGGTGGCCATACACGAGGCCATGGAACAGCAGACCATCTCGATAGCCCGTGCCGGCGTCCGGGCCACCTTGAATGCCCGCACCTCGATCCTGGCCGCCGCCAATCCGATCAACGGTCGCTACGATCGCTCCAAGAGCCTCCAGCAGAATATACAGCTCTCGGCTCCGATTATGTCCCGTTTTGATCTCTTCTTTATCCTGGTGGACGAGTGCAACGAGGTGGTGGACTACGCCATTGCCCGCAAGATTGTCGATCTGCACTCGAACATCGAGGAGTCCGTGGAGCGGGCCTATACCCGGGAGGAGGTGCTGCGCTATGTGACCTTCGCCCGCCAGTTCAAGCCTGTTATAGGCCAGGAGGCCGGTCGCCTGCTCGTGGAGAACTATGGACACCTGAGGCAACGCGACACGGGCACGGCAGGACGTAGCACCTGGCGGATCACCGTGCGCCAGCTGGAGTCCATGATCCGGCTGAGCGAGGCCATGGCCAAGCTGGAGTGCTCCAATCGTGTGCTCGAGCGGCACGTCAAGGAGGCCTTCCGTCTGCTCAACAAGTCCATCATCCGCGTGGAGCAGCCCGATATCCATTTGGATGATGATCAGGACCCGGCTCTGGACATGGACATGGATGATGGCATTCAGCCGGATCTGGATATGGAGAACAATGGAGCGGCCGCCAATATGGACACCGAGGGAGGCTCCTCTGTCCCGCAAAAGAAGAAGTTCACGCTGTCGTTCGAGGACTACAAGAACCTCTCCACAATGCTGGTGCTGCACATGCGCGGCGAGGAGGCGCGCTGCGAGGTGGAGGGCAGCGACACTGGGATGAAGCGCAGCGATGTCGTCACCTGGTATCTGGAGCAGGTGGCCGAGCAGATCGAGTCCGAGGATGAGCTAATCTCGCGCAAGAACCTCATCGAGAAGCTGATCGATCGCCTGATTTACCACGACCAGGTCATAATTCCCCTCAAGACCAGCTCCCTGAAGCCGCAGTTGCGAGGCAGGGGCGACGAGGAGCCGCCGCTCGAAGACGATCCCCTGCTGGTGGTGCACCCCAACTACATTGTGGAGTAACATCCGCTTCTGTTTCTAATTTTTTTTGTCTTTTTCTCCATTGTTAGTCGTAAGCCTAGACCTAAGCTGAGAATCGTTCAAATAATAAAGGTTCATCTCGAGTTCCATTTTTCTTTCTTTCCCTTTTTAATTGTACAGAAGATGCGTGGCTAGATGTTGCAAGAAGGCGGAGATGGAGGCTCATCCCTACTTCTCAAAGGTGTAGTGCTTGACGCCATCGGCGGGATACTGCTTAGCGGCCACCGGGCGATACATCTTCTTGTCCTCCAGCCAATAGTACAGGGCCAGGCAGCCGGACATCACCCCCGCAAAGCACAAGAAGTAGTAAGAGTTCTGGTAGCGCGGCTGTTCCGCCTGCGAGTAGCGATCCTCGCTGTACAGATCGTGATCCGCCGAGATCTACCAGGAAAATACTCGTTTAGTAGCTGGATCAAGGGGTTCCATGGCTTACTTACCGGCTCGTGCTGGTTGCGCTTGTGCTCCGGATAGTCCCAGGGATAGTAGTTGTCCTTGGCCTCCACGCCCAGGCCGCCGCCCACCTTTGGATAATCGCCATAGCCCAGGCCGTCGTCCGCATAGGGCCTGTACTCCTCCGGCAGCAGATAGTACTTCTTGGCCGCCTCCAGGCGCTCCTTCTCCGTCTTGGGATAGGGGGCGGGCTTAAAGTCCTTGTTCCAACCAGCCACTGTCCAGGCGGAAGGCAAGTGGAGCAATCGCAGGGGGAAACAAGAAACGATTCAAAGTTACGTAAACAAAAACAGCATAAAGCGGGCCTTCTCGGGCTCGGTTGAGGGGGCTATGGCGATACTTACTGCTGCGCACCGCCTGGCGGGCCAAGGCTGGATTGGCGGCGCAGAGCTTCTGGGCCAGGCACACGGTTTTCACAAACGCCGACATCGCAGGCTCTCTTCGAAATTCGCAATATTTTCTTCTTACAGTCGGACCAGGCGAGACAAAACAGCTGTTGGGCTGCCAGCGATAGTCCTGGCGATGGGCTTTCGCCTATCGATAGGTGTGGGTGGAAATATACGAAGAACTGCTAGTATTTAGCTTGTTGCGAAAGTTTACGCTACCATTTGCGTTGCTGGGAAAAGGTTATGATTTTTGAACTAGACGCCTAACTAATACGATTACATTAACAGTGTTTTATTTGTGGTTTTTATTGAACTGAGTGGAACAGCTCTCTGCTATCGATAGCTTTGTGTCTATCGGCCCACAGTTGTTTTTGTTGTTGCGGCGCGGTGGCAAGAAAGTGATCGAGAGCGCGAAAAAGTTGGCCGAATTTTTTGCTGCTAATAAACAAAGCGTAAAACGTAACTGGAAAAATGGTGCTACCTCTGCTGCAGCGTTCCTCGCTCCGCTCTGTGCAACAGCTGGCCAAGCCTTGGGCCGCGTCCGCCGGCAGCCAGCGTTTGGTAAGGATTGCACACAAGTGTCCCGTGTCCCCCCGCACCCGCCCTAGCCACTGCCTGAGGGCCTTATGTAATGCCTGCCGCTGCTGTTGCTGCTGATGCACTTCTGCAACATAAACCTAAAACTGCCAGCCAATTATCCATTATAATTTGTTTAAGGCGAGGTGGGAATAGCAAGAACCCGGCGTTTCGTAATCGTTACACAATGGAAGCATCCACATCCAGTGAGTGCGCCTGGAAAATGCACACAAAATCTCTTCTCTGCAGGCTCCCTCGGGAAGCGTTTTGAGTGAAACGCTCTCCACTCCAATTTGATTGATTTTTCGCACTCACTCTTCCCAACAGCTTACTTTGCGGGTCACATGTAGGCAGCCAAAACAAACACGGCGAAAAAAGAACTCGCAAAACTCGCGAAACAAGTTGTAATTCAGTGAAAAAAAAAACAAGAAATGTGTGCCGGCAATTGAATTCTAAACCGGTTAATTGCTTATTAACATCTTTGGCAGCCGACACCTGAAATACTCTCCCTTTTCTGCTCTGATTACCTGGTTTTAGCTCTCATGCGGGTAAGGAGGTGTGTCCGGCACTCGTGATAGTTCCAATTTGCCATAGTTCCATCAGCCTCCTGATAGTGGAAGTCGCTCAGAGATTCCAAAAAGCACTCATTGCAAACACTCAGGGGCACAAGAATAGCGTTCTTAATAAAGGAGGAGCTGAAATCACTTGATATTTTGAAAAGTATTTTATAAAATTTTTTTAAATTTAAATTTGAATTTATTTTCGAAATAGGAAAAATTTGGCAAACAAATGTTTGTTTTATTAAATAAAATATGAACCCTTTACTCCCCATATAAGGAATTCTTTATAAGATTTCCACAAATAAGACCAGACCCCAGCTGATTAGCCAAGCACCCCATGCTGGGAAGAGTCTTCGTCGTCGTCACCCCTCCTCTCCGATTTCGCACTTGCCCACTCTGCTGAGCAATGATTTTATTATGTATTTTTTTTTTTTTTTTAATATATTTCCGTCGAGAGCCTCGTTTCGACTCAAGTTTTATAACCGCTCCGTTGCTTATCGCCTCAGTCACCTCCGAGCAGCAGCCGTGGTCGAGTGTTCGTCCTCTGATTTCAGTTATCTCCAGCCCATATCTCTCGCATAATGGTGGGATCGGATCGGATCTCCCTTCAGAAGCCCACACTTAACTCTCTGTCTCTCTCTTTGCAGGCCTCCCAGGATTTCCGCGTGGAAAGCGACACATTTGGCGAACTGAAGGTGCCCGCGGACAAGTACTATGGCGCCCAGACGATGCGCTCCCAGATCAACTTTCCCATTGGCGGGGCCACCGAGCGGATGCCAGTGAGTGTATTGTAGCTTATGGTGGCTCAAAGAAAACCTATATCTAGCTGACTCAGGGAAGAAGCTTATTTAAGCACCCATTAGTTGGCATTTTATAAATTAACAAGCTTTTAAAAGGTTTAGTTAAGAGAACAACATGGGTACTCAAATTCTTCTGTTTTATCTTGAAAACATTCTAGTTAGAGCGAGACGGAATTCACAAGATTTATTTATTTGTTGGGTTATTTTGTTTGAGATTAGAGAAGTGCATAGAGAATGCTACACAGTTGTTTTTAATTTATTTTAACCACTAAAACTCTTACGATTCTCAAGTAGTTCAAGTCTCATACGAGAGGAAATAACCATAAAAGGGTTAACAAGAAGAAAAAAACTTTAAAGTTACTATAGATACTATCTACCATTATTATTATTAACTAAAATCACATTATTTCATTATTTATTATTATTATTTTATAAATCATATTTTCTGACAATCCCTAGAAACCCGTGGTCCAGGCCATGGGCATACTTAAGAAGGCCGCCGCCGAGGTAAACAAGGAGTTCGGTCTGGACACGAAGGTGAGCGAGGCGATCTCCAAGGCGGCCGACGATGTGATCTCCGGCAA
>VNKB01004262.1:0-13569 GCA_008042735.1 Drosophila leontia
ACAACCCAGCTGTAAGTATAGCCCTTTGCGCGGGTTTAAAAACCACCCACTAGTACTTGGACTTGCCCTTTGCTTTCACAGTCACTGTTCGATTTATGTCCGGAACGTGTGACTATGGAGGAGCCATTGGGAACGTGGAGCTGCCGATGGCAGGCACTCCGGAGGTGGCAATTGCCAATTGGAACGTGTCACTCACTGCCTGTGCGCGCTGTTTCTCAATTAATTAACTTGCATTTTTCGCAGCGGAAAGTTACCGCGCCGGCGAAAGATTTAACTTGCTAATCGAGGCCTGGTCGCCCTCTCCTCACTGTCCCCCTCACCGTTGCGATTTAAAAATAAACTTTAAAAGTCGCTCACATGAGACACGACACGAGTGCCGAGTGTTGAGTGCTGGATGCTGCGCGGTTTCAGGCTTTCAATTTTCTCGAAATTAATGAAGCGTGTCGCATTGAAAGCGCCACATGAATGACATGCCCCGCCAGCGGAACCAGAACGGGAAGAGGATACACTGTGAGAAACTTACAGAAAAAATAATACAATTTTTTAAAGAATAGAAACTTTTATAGGTGCAACGAAAATATGATAATTTTAAAGGCTATTTTAAGTTAAGTTTAAATTTATTTTATAGTCTGGGTCTGGGTGTTCTATGATCACAATTGTAGCCTTTTTTATAATACTTACATTTTTTAGGTTTCTTGTAGTTAATATTTTTAAAAGGTCTTAAAACTCCCCAGAATTTAAACATGTCTTTAAATCCAACTCAGTTATTAACAGCATTTTTTATATAACTATATAAATTTAAACTAAGATTTGTATTATATAATTTTGTATACATTTTTCTCAGTGCACAGAAATAGAAGCTTAGGAAACTTAAAATTGACAGAGAACCGACTGACCGACTGGATGAAATTACGCTTTTTTTCGGGACTGTAATTTCGTTATCAACGATGTCGCACAATGACCCATATATAGACACATCTCCCTCCATCTTCCCTTCACCACCCTCCCCTCTCGATTCTCGACTTTTGGCTCAACATGTGGGTGTGTTCTATATCTGCGAGTGCGGCTTACTTAAGCTTAAGTTTGAGTTGATTTAATATTGTATATATCCCGGCTTTGCGTTTGATGAGCGCGTGTTCATTTAATTTTTCAAATGGACAAAGTGCGTGCACCTTCAAATGATTCGTCCACACCCCCTAAGTGAACTTTAGTATCTTTGGGAATTATATATCTAAATGGATAGGCTATTTTTAGATATTTATTTATATCAAACCTTGAAGAGTTAGAGATCGAAATCTTTATTAATTTTCTGGAGCCTGAACTTAGCTAAATCACCTAGAAATTAACTAAAATTGGCAATGTCCATTGGCAAAATATTATTTATATGTTATGTTATGTATATTTAAAAAAAGGTTGTGTTTAAAATACAAACTTTATTGGACTTAAAATTCATAAACTAATTATAGTCAGTGTACTTTAATTTAATTAATTAAAAAATATTATAAATTAAAAATTTTTTCTTAATGTAAATCACATTCTATCAGCGATCAAAATGTGCAGCTACTATAGCCAATTGTCAGGTTTAATAGCGCACTCTCAAAACGCAGATAAACCCAATCAACCCAATTCGGGGCGTGCCCCATCGACAGGGTGTTCATTTCCAGAGGTGTGCACATTACGTTAAACGCCGCCAAATGCCTTATTCAATTTCCATTCGATTTATACTCCATTTTCAATGCCACGACGTAATGCGATACCCGAGATCGCAGTCTAGTTTCAATTAAATTGCATTTCACTCTGCCACGCAAACACTTGTGGCACCAAGCGACAGCTTGGGTCAACATGTTCCCCTCAACCCCGTCCACTCTGTTCATGCTTCGAGACCTTTTTTCATTAGCCGGAGCTGTGAAATGGCTATCATTAGAGGTGGCCGCCGTCGGTGTCGGGTAACTACTTTGGCCCTGTCCCTGAACGAGCTGGATTTTCTAATCTATTGGCCGAAGAAGAGTATTACATTACCTGGCGCATTATGCAAGCTGGGCACAAGCACACCTGTGACGTCAGTGAGTCAGCGAGCCAGCTAGTTAGCTTGTCAGCTTTTCCAGGTGAGATTTTGGTGAGTTGGCATAAAAAGAAACAAGATTGAAATGTATGTAAAGGAGTTAAGGCTGTGTGGTACCTAGCTTTGTTAGTTCTCTTTCAAAAAATTTTTTCTTTTAAATATTATTTAAGTATATTTTCGCACAATATAAAAAATGTTTTAGGAAATTAATTTAAGCTTTTTCCCTGCTAGATATTTTAAATATTATATAATACCAAAAACTCCATTAAACATTAAATTAGTTTAATATAAAAGGTGCAGGTACATATGTACTTTTCTGAATTATGATAAGAGATTTTAAATAAGAAAATTCTCAAGCTGGCTGATCTGAAAACTCCTGAAAATAAAAGTTTTTTACTATTGTTTTTTTTTAACTTTGATAAGGGTTTTATCTATTTCAAGTATTTGTTTAATAATAATGTATAATCTCTATATGCTATATAAATTTTCTATAAATCCAATATACCCATTAATTCCAACCCACGAAGGGTGCCAAACCTGCAGCTTAAAATCTTTTCTGTTTATTTGGCAAATACGTTTCGTTGCGTTCCCATTTTTTGGGTGATATGCGTCTGCCAGAACATCTGACAGGCGCTGATCCGGCGCCAGCTCCCCCGGGTGCCTTTCAATTACCAGGCTAAAGTATAATATTATAGCACATAGTGACTCTTTGAATTTTCGGCATCACGTGGGGGTGTTCGTTCGGATTTGGCTCAATTCCTCGTCAGGCGTCTACGAAATTTGCATGCGAATTGAAGGCACCCTTGAACTCCAAGGTCTCGCGCAGCAGCAGCACTCGCTGAATACGCCTTCAATTTAGTCAGGCTATTTCATAATTCCCGTGCTCCTTAACAGAATAATTGGGCCTGAAGCAGCAGCTGATTCCTCGCAAATTTTCAGAATATACACATACAAATACTGATACATGTATAAAATGCGAAATAATACTTAAAACAGCTCAAGTTACTGGGCTCATCTCGTGTCATAAAATCGTTTAATAGGAGCGCAACAAATTGATGAAAATTGTATCGGGTTGTGGCTTAAAATAGAACTTATAATTGGGAACTTTAACGTGTCAGATAAAAGTTCATTATTTATGCGGCTATAAACTATTTTATGGGTATATTTTAATTGAGGTAGTGGGTTTCTTTGAAAACTTCTTTTCTCAGTTTTTTTGATCTCCTAATATTAAATTAACTTTTGTTTATATAAGTAATTATGTCATGTGTATGTCATTGAATATTTTAACCTGTTTCTTATTAATAAATATTAATTAACATTTTCCAATAGAGTATATATATTTTTAATATTAATTTGAATTGCGATTACAACTTTGAGATTTGACACTACATTTATAAATTGATCAACATGGTTTAAGTATTTTGAAAATGTTTAAATATGGTGATTTAATTATTTTACACATTAAACACAAAAATCTAATAAATTAATTAATAAATAAATAACAAATACAGGCCGGGAAAAATGTATTTTAAAATTAACCAAGGCTAAACTCAAACTCCCTACGCAATAGTGTGTAGCGCAGGGCAAGATCAAAAGCATCGCAGAACAACTGTCAAATGTGATAAATCAAGTGTAATTGAAAGAAGTGCAAATAAGCCAACGCCAGGAACAGCAACAACAACAACAACATTAACAGTAACAATGGAGGAGAGAGTGAAAAAGTAAACACAGAGAGCCGGAGAGAGGCCACTCGACAAAGCCGAAAATGAAGAAACATGAACATGAACCAGCACCCGCACCTTGGCCCCTCGGTGGGGCGGAGGGCGGTAGGCGCACTGCTGCTCGGGTTAAGCCGCCCTCGCACTGATAAAGAGTGCGAAAGAGAGCGCGCGATCGGTGTTGAGTGCACTTTTGCAGCGGCGAAAGCATAAATGCGAATAATGAGCAAAGCGCGTCCAGCGAGAGATAACTGATGAAAAGCGAATTTGAGTATCAGGAAATTTGTGTGTTGTTCTTCTTTGCCGCGCTGCTTCGCCACTGCCTGCGGTGACAGCGACTGCGCGGCGGCAGAGCCAACGACTGCATTAAAACCTACAAAATAGGGTAAAAAACTGAGGACGGCAGTTAGTACCGCTCGAGCTTTCAACTGCGACTGCACCGCCCACTGCAAAAAAGAAAAAAAAAAAACATCCAAAAAATAGTATACTATATACATTTTATATAGTGTATATATTCCGCCACGATCGGCGGCGAAACACAATACAGAACCGAAAAGGGCACGCGACAATAAAAAGCTGAAATTAGCAACAAGTGGTCAAGGCAACGCGATCCCGCCATTTAATTGAAGCTCGTCTTTCAGTTCGCAGCTCTTGGCGCTTCTCCGCTTTTCACATTTTCCATTTCCCAGCGGCAAAATATGCGATTAACAAAGGAATTTTCACATTCTTTTCGGCTTCCCTATTAGAAGTTTACCCGTGTGTGTGTATGTCAGTGTGCAATTTACGTAATAATACGCTTTTTTCGCGGAGATACTTGTGCTAGCCGTCGAGTGTTTTTGTTTTCCTTTTTTTTCTTTTATTTTTGCCCGCGAGTGTCACATTTCCATCCCTGACGCAGGATCCCTGGTCTTTACCCGCCAGGAAGATGGCCTACAACGCCCAGGATTACGCATACGAGGATGAGTACGTGTGTTTTGGTTGCCAGGATAAAAAATGAATTGTGTTCTAGCATTAAGAGCCTTGTCATCAGCTGTTTTGCTTTTTATCTTTTACGTTCTCACCTTTAACTACACAGCGAGAAAAGAGGGAGAAAGAGAAATGGAGAGAAATAAATGGTTATACCAAATATTTTACTAAAAATTGGTTTCTATTATATTTCGTTTTTTTTTTATTTAAATATTGCTCTAAAAGCTATTCAATTTGTACAAGAATATTTATTGATTAAATTAAATCCCAGCTGATTTATTTGTTCTTTAAATGTTGGCATAGAAACATTAACTCAATAAATTCTGAGACAACCTAGCAGGTTGAAACTATAATTAACTTTGAGGTATTTTATTTATTATAGCTTAGACTCTGAATTTTATTAACAATATACATTTCCTGTGCAATTTTAAGGTTTTTATTTAAGGAGGTACAAATATTTCCTTATTACTTTTTTAAGTTTATTTAATTTAGGCTCAAAAATGTTTCCTGAATATTTCTATGCGTGTGTGCAAACCCAATTGAAAAACCGACAAATTGTCTAGAGCTGCAGTGAAGCGGAAAACGTTTGCTTGGCTCCTGCTAATGATAGCTCCACTCTCTATTTAAGGACCTGTCTTGGGCCCGTGGGTGTCCTTTGTCAGTGAGTTCTTGTGTGATTCAATCTTTGACACGACCGTCGTTCCCTTCACTTCAGCCAACGAAAGCCGTGACATAAAGTAGCTGTTCAACGTATTAAGAGTCATCAGCAAAATCATTTAATCATTGACTTGAGGAAGGCATCAACAAGCTTTACGCATTGCCACTTGAGCTGTGAGAAAATGCTTTTTATTTTTCTAGGAATGATTTACAGAAGAGTACTTCTTTAATATGTGTTTACAAGTCTACTTTTAGATTAGATATACCATTAAGGTAGAGTAACTTCTAATAAACCATTTCTACAATTGATTTTCATTTAGAACTTGTGACCCACAACAAATCCTTGTTCAACCCAATTAAAGTTCCCAGAAATCCTGTCATCAAAACACACCCATTGACACACGATTCCATTTCACCTCATCACATGAGGCAATCAGAGATCTTATGACTTATGCACGAGCTATACTAGCACTCGGAGCTGTCTAAGCTGAGAAACGCAATTGAAGCAAGTTCAAGCTGAAACGTTGTGTTCTTCCACACACATAATATATATATCTGATGTGTACATATATAACATATAGTATACACAAGAAGGTGTGGGGGTTCGGTCAACAAAATCAGTGTCAGCGTTTCTTTGGCGGTCTTGTCTTGTCTTTGTTTCTGTTTATGACTTGCCCTCATCGCTGGCTTCCATCAAGCCAGCTAATTGAAACCTAAGTAAATATAATTTATGACTTATTTCGAGCACTTTTCGCTCTCTTAAGTAAATTTAGTCAGGCCGACTGAATTAAGATTTGTGTGCCACAATATCCACTTGAATCGAGTGCACAAATTGCATTTATTCAGCCCGCACACGTGATGCCCCATGCACTCAGAGTGCCTTCGCCAAAGGAACCTAACCTTCCCCGTTCTCTATTCCCTGCTGAATCACTACTTTGATTTTACTTGGCGGAGAGCTCAGCTGCCTGGGTCCAAGTAATTATGGCAAAGAGTCATTAAACTCGCATTTGAAATGGAAAACGACAACAGACAGGCTGAAAACAGTATTTTATGGCCAGTATAAATAGACATTTTCCACTGATAACGACCTTAAGAGCGGCGACGAGTATATATAGTAGCAGATTGGATCCGATCTGGCATTGCTACAGCACAAAAGCTCTTTAATTGAGCTTGATCGTTGCGAATCTTTGACGAAAATCTGGCCTGAAGATAGCTACGGCTGACTTTGAAATCGTTCAGTTTGTGTGGAAATTAGAATGAGAATTGCAATCATATTTTAAGATATCTTAGGGGCTACGTGACATCTAGAACGTGGTTTTTTGTAGGTGCTCTTGGACAGCTTTGGAAATCAAAAATGAATCATGCTTTTAGTTGTAGTCTTTATTCAATGAGTGTTTAAACTTTAAAGTATTCATAGTCAAATACCTTAGCTAAGATTAAAGTAAAATGAAAATATCAACTCATCTCTTATATTTTTTTATTCCAGTTTATTCCGACTATAAACATAAAAGGGTAGTAAAACTTCCAAATAAATAAAATCAGCTTTAATTTCCTGAAGGCCTTCTGAGTGAAGGAGAAACTTAATACCCTTTTCCCAGTATTTTTCAATCCCATTACAGCCATCTCCTCTACCTCTCTGAGTATCCTTTTTGGCTAACAGACTCTCAAAATATATTTACTTAAATCTTATTTTATTGCATCTTCTTTCTTGGAGCTCTTGGAGATTTGTTGTCAATCAGAATCCACACGCTTAGACGATTTTCACTTCCCAATTCCTTAACCACAATTGAGTTTCCACTTCATGTGGCATAAGCTGGGAACCCTTTTTGGGTAAACAACTCCAATTTAAAGACTTTATAAGAGTCAAATCAAATGAATACAAATTGTTGCACGCACGGGCCAAAGGAAAACAGATCGTATGGGAGGGAAAAAATCAATACAGATGTGCTAAAAAATTTATTGAATTGTTTTTTTTCTCGGGAGTGGCAAAGGCAGAGGCAAACCACGCCCAAGCACCTGAACAAACAAATTCCAAACACACAAGTCCCCGGTATAATCTTATTAAATCTTTATTCTCCGCTTATTTCTCTTCCTTCTCGGTGCCGCATTTCATTGCTCCCCGATGTGTAACAAAAAACCACCGACCTTGGATTGGTCCTGCTATTCCTTCCTGCTCTTGGTCCTGCTCCTGCTTCACACATGCAGCGAAGTAACAGAAGGTGCCTTACAAGTCTGGCGAACTCTGCCGGAGCGCATTCGTCAGGATCCCAGTCTAGCCTCGTTTCGCCAGGAGCATGAACGTTTACATGGCGGTAAGTTGGGCCATCTATATCCCTCCTCCAGGCTACCTTCTCCCTGGATCACATAATTTTCTTTTTTTTTTTTTTATGTCTGGCTGTTGCTACCTTTTTTATTGCCGTAATTATTGTTGAATTTTTTATTGCCATTTACGTTGGCGTCGCCATTGACATTGGACGACGGCTGGCCGAGTCCGGGTTTCGCCCCGATTTGCATACCGAAAATTTAAGTCCAGCTTTATCTTCAATTGTTTTGATGGACGCACTATTTGGGGCTTAGCAAATTATGATAATAATACCCAGGGGTGGTTCCTCCTCTCTCTATTTCCGTCACATGATGTCACAGCGAGAGTGGACAACCATCTTGTCATTGGCTTTCTTAAATTAAAGGCTGCACGGAAATTATAAGTATGGTTTTATTTAAATTAAAGTCAATTCAGAAAGAAAATATGATTATGGTAATTTTGGATGAAGAAAAATTGATATTTATGATATCTTTCTAGTCTAACTTCATTGCCAAATCTTCTCAAGAGTTCCCAAATTGTATCCTTATCCTAGTCCTCAGCCATCACTAACTCGGTCAGTGTGTCCCCCAGCTCTCGCTCAGGGTCATTGATGTGTATTTATAGCCACGGCGAGTCGATTAAGTTTGCACATAAAATACTGCCAACACGTGGCAGGTGGTGGCTGTGTGCTGAACCAAGTTAATTTCTGGCCAAAGTCGCGCCAGTTGTCCGCGAATTGTCCTTCCGCCAAGAGCCAGCGAATGATTAAATTTTCGCATAAATATTTGCCCATTTCCGGCCAGGGTTAAGTCAACACCAGACTGTTTTAATCTTTAATCACTTTATGTGGATTTATTTCCCCTACCCGCAGACGTTGATCCTTTGCCAGCGGAGGAAAGCGAACTCCGGGTGGAGAATGGACATCACGAGGAGACGGCTTTGGCCAACACACAGACGGGATTCACACAGATCGGTATCAATGTGACGAACGAGGCGGGACAGGTGCGAGTGCTGGACGGCAGGTTCGTAGTTCTGTGAATCTCGGGTGTCAGTTACGTAATTAGTGCAACCAGTTTTCTGTGATTCCCCGGGCCATTTGCAGGGATCTGGAGAACAACAATGATGATCAGCATGATGAGGCCGAGACGCACGGAAAGAGTTTGGTAAGAGTCCTTAGGGGTCCTTAGAAATTGAATTAAAATATTTACCCTATTTGATGTATATCCTTGCAGATCCGCAAGTATCTCATTTGGTTCAAGATTGCCGTGCTCTTGGCGGTCTGGTGCGTCTTTACCGCCTTCCTCATGTCCAACAATGAGCATGTGGACCAGCTCAGCCTCATAAGTGTTCCTAGGAATAGCTCTTCGAGAGGTAAGTTACCTTTTTGGAAATTTCGAAAGAAATATAAATAAAATTTCCTGTTTTTGTTACAGTCTTTCCCATTACCACAGCCAGTCTGCAAAGGATTGGTCTGGGCCTGCGAGGACCCTTTAGGTTGCAGGAGAACGAGCTGACGCTGAATGATAGTGTCCCCCTGCCCGTGCTTCAGGTTCAGGTGATGCGCAGCTACTTTGATGCCGAGGGCATGGAGATCTACATCGAGAATGCCAGTCAGCTGTGGCAGCTGGACGTAGTCTATCCGGACCTCATCGATGCCACCAAGGACACGAAGAAGCAGCGCACCTTCGAGCTGAGTGCCAGCGATCCGCTGTGGCTGGCTCAGGCCAATCGCACGGAGCTGAGCTTCGAGTTCACCAGCAGCATTGAGGGCGAATTGCCGCTCCAGCTGAATGTGGATGAGTCTCCGATCTACAAGCGGGATGGTGTCATCTATGCGGCGGCGGTACTCTGCGGCCTGTACGTGATGATCATCTGGGAGATTGTAAACAGGACCTTTGCCGCCATTATTGCATCCACGTTGTCGGTGGGCATACTGGCTGCTCTGAATTCGAGACCCTCGATGGCCACCATTATGGGTTGGATCGATGTGGAGACTTTGCTGCTCCTCTTCGGCATGATGATTCTAGTAGCCATTCTCTCCGAGACGGGTGTTTTTGACTATCTGGCTGTTTATGCCTATAAGATCACCAATGGCCATGTGTGGCCTCTCATCAACTGTCTGTGTCTGTTCACGGCAGTGCTTTCTTCCTTTTTGGACAATGTCACCACCGTGCTGCTCATGACACCGGTCACGATACGACTCTGCGAGGTCATGTGTCTCAATCCTGTGCCCATACTGATGTGCATGGTCATCTACTCGAATATTGGTGGGGCCCTGACTCCGGTGGGCGATCCCCCAAATGTAATCATTGCCTCGAATAGCTACATATCGAAGAATGTAAGATTATTGGGAAATATCTAAAGATTATTATTCATATTTTCTGTATTTTTTTAGGGCGTCAACTTTGCCGTCTTCACACTGCATATGCTGCCCGGAGTCCTTTTGGTGATGGTGCAAACCTACATCCAGCTGCGCTTCAAGTTCCGCAACATCAGCGATTTGCAGTTTAAGGACTCTCCAGAAGTGGAGGAACTGCGTCACGAGATCCATGTGTGGAAGCGCGCGGCTGCCAGCCTCTCAGCTTACTCCAAGGACGAGGAACTGGTGCGACAGACGCTGATGAAGAAGGTGAATCGCTTGAAGAGAAGCCTCAAGAAGCGTATGACGGCGGTAATTGAACCGGCACCAAATTATCAACAAACGCTGGCCAATCTTCAAGCCAAGGTAATTCAGATCTTTTAAGAAATAAATTATATATCCTTAATTTATTTTTATATATTTCCTTTAGTATCCCATTCGGAACAAGCCTCTGCTGATTAAATGCTCGGCCGCCCTGCTCTTTGTGATCAGTTTGTTCTTCTTGCACTCGGTTCCGGAACTTCAGAGATTGTCCTTGGGCTGGACCGCTTTGCTGGGTGCCATATTCCTCATCATTCTGGCCGATATCGAGGATATGGAGGCCATACTGGCCCGCGTGGAGTGGTCTACGTTGCTCTTCTTTGCAGCTCTCTTCATACTGATGGAGGCTCTGACGGAGTTGGGTTTGATTGAGTGGATTGGCAATATGACAGAGGGCATTATCCTGGGCGTGGGCGAGGATCAGCGTCTGATGGTGGCCATTTTGATAATACTTTGGGTGAGTTGGCCGAAGAAATAGTATTTTCTATATAATATATTTTATTCTATTTTACTTTTAGGTTTCTGCTGTGGCCTCGGCTTTTGTGGACAACATTCCGCTGACCACAATGATGGTGAAGATCACCATATCGTTGGCCCAAAACAGCACCTTGAATCTGCCGCTGCAGCCCTTGGTTTGGGCCCTGGCCTTGGGTGCCTGTTTGGGAGGTAGGTTCTCAAAGGATTTTAAATTAATTATATAGATTAATATTCGTTTTTCCCTTTTTTAGGCAATGGCACACTGATTGGAGCCTCGGCCAATGTGGTCTGTGCCGGCGTGGCCGAGCAGCATGGCTACAAGTTCACCTTCCTGCAGTTCTTCAAGTGGGTTTTCTTTACAATTTTCCAAGAACCTTGATAAATTTTCTCTTGGTTCCTCTACAGAGTTGGTTTTCCCATCATGATTGGCAGCATTATAGTGACTACAGGGTATCTGCTAGTCTCGCACTCTCTGTTCGCGTGGCATTGATGAAGGGCCCCCTTCTAGGAGTTGACTGTGTCGATTTCGCAACAAGGCGCACTTTACCTCGTTACCTAACGGACAGGACCTGTTCCGGCAGATGCCGCACCCAACGCGATTTCAAAGGAATTTCAATATCTTATACACAGGCTATAGGAATTAATTCTAAGGCATGTTGGCGACCAAAAAAAGATACAAAAAACCAAAAAACAGAAACAGAAACGAAGAATATTATATTAAATATACATTTATTTTTACACATCGTTGTTAGTGTAGTGCGTAGTCTAAATAACAAACAACAATTAAGAGAATTATAATAAATATAAATTAATTATTTACAATTAATAATGTCGCTGAACTGTGAAACAATTGTTAAATGTTAAATGTATGAATACGAATTAAATAAAAATGAAACAATGATTTCAGTAGACGTAATTCAGGGGAAGAAACTGGATAAAAAACAGGTAAATAAATGAATTTATTCAAACTTTATTTTTAATTATTAA
Organism: Drosophila leontia; assembly: GCA_008042735.1. Lineage (NCBI taxonomy): Eukaryota > Metazoa > Arthropoda > Insecta > Diptera > Drosophilidae > Drosophila > Drosophila leontia. The sequence continues at coordinate 11,850 of VNKB01004262.1, forward strand.
TGGCTGTTCAAAATTGTATTTTCTTTATTTAATTATTTATTAAGCTAAGGCTACGGGTATATTTTATTTAAGATGATATATGTATGTGTTTTCTTAGACTTTTTTATATTTTTATTTATTTTGCAATTTTTTACAAGCAAAAATCAACAACCATTTATGATTTTACAACTGGAGTTGCTGACACCAAATTTGTAAAATTTTATGGCTTCCATCTTTTTGTGCCATTTTAATGTCTGTTGTGCTTTTTATGCTAGGCAGTAAATAATAAATCAAAAGGTTGGCTAATTTGGTGAACTGACGGGGGAGTGGACAGCTTTTTTTTAAGAGTAAATTGAAAAGAAAGTACGTTTTTAATAGTACAAACGCCCTTTGTATAATCAATATATTTCTTCCATTTTAGTTGCAACTTTTAAAGACTTTTTTGTTAACATTTTTATTTTGGCGCCAAAAAGAATGTAACAAAATTGTAAACATTTGTTTATGTTTTATTAAATTATTTTTCGACTGCTCCTGCTAGTATGCCACAAAAACCGTTTAAAAATTTACTACCATGCAGAAAGCCTAATCAGTCATTTAACTTTGGACAGCTTGCCAATTTGTCAATACCATTCCCCTTTTTTGCTAGTTAATTTTCATGAATTTTCACAGCTTTTTACAATTGCAAAGCAAACAATTGCCACAAACGAGTTGAGCCAAGACAATTAATTGCAATTGCCAATTATGCAGGCGCAGTTTTACAAATTATTTGCATCTCATGCATTGACCCATTCTTTTTTGTTTATTTTTTAACCATCTAGCTAGTTTTTACACTACAAAAAGGTATTACAAATTTAAGAAAGTTGTTAATATAATTTATTTCTAAAATAAAAACTTAGAAATATGCAACTTATGGCTAAGTAATATATTATTTTTATGGGTTTTTAGCAATAAAATGTTTGTATTATTTATTTGGAATCAAATTTTCTGGTTAATTAAGCCTTAACATATTTTTTTCTGTGTACCTGCATGTGTGGCTGGCAACGCCTATTACATAAACACTTTTCTTGGCCTGTCTGCGTGTTTGGGATTTTTATGCTTGGGCAATTAAACAAAATGTACGTACACATGTCTTAGTTAATTAGACTGGCTATCGTTAAAGGGGGGCGTGGTGAGCTAGTCAGTCTGCCTTGGGTTATGCAAAATATGCATATATAAGATATGGATATGTATATTACCATAAAATATAGTATGTAGCGTCTGGGTTCACTGGGCAGCAAATGTGAGGTTTTTTTTTTTTGTATAGTAGGGCGTACGTACGACAACCAGTAAACCTAAAGTAATTATGGGGTGCAATGAACCTGAGAAACTGTCAAATTGTTAACTTAAGCTTAAAGTCCAATCGTTAATAGTTTAAACTTTAGTTTGTACTTTATGCTAAGCCCTAAGGTGCAAATAGAAAATATTATAAAAGTCATTAGTTTCTACTACATCAATTTAATCTCAAGACTTACCACTTAACATTTTTATACCCTTGCAGGGTATTTTAATCAGTCAGAAGTTTGCAACGCAATGAAGGAGACGTTTCCGACCCTATAAAGTATATATATTCTTGATCAGCATCAACAGGGGAATCTTTCTAGATATGTCCGGAAGAAATCGATTTTTTGGCCATTTTTGCGAAATTTGATAAGGGGTTACATCATTAAAATTTTTGATTTTGATAAAAAATTGAATTTTCAAA
>VNKB01004266.1:0-76010 GCA_008042735.1 Drosophila leontia
ATATTCGAGTATGGGCCGAACCAGGGATATATATAAAAGTTTTGTAGTGTAGGGATCATCGAATTCCTTAGACCATCGTTTTACGAAAGCAAAAACACCCTTTGCTTTACCAACAATTATACCGATGTGATCGGTGAAGCTCAAGTTGTGGGTAAATAGAACACCAAGATCCGTTACAGAGTGGATACGTTCAAGAACACTCGTGCCTAAGGAATAGTTAGCCTGGAAACAATTTCTGCGGTAAAACGACATGTATTTACATTTGGAGTTGTTAAGAAACAATAAATTGTGAGTGCACCAGGACATCATGTTGTTTAAATCAGCTTGTAAAAGCTGAGCAGAGTCAGGATTCACAAGAGGCAAACATAGTTTTACGTCATCAGCATACATCAAGACGTAAGAGTGGAGAATAACTTGGGGCAGATCATTTATAAAAATGCCAAATAGAAGAGGACCGAGGTGGCTCCCTTGAGGGAGTATATATGTATATTACTATTAATTTAAAATATAAAATAAAATGTAAAAAGAAGATTAATTTGTACAAGATTTTGGTTTAAATTGTATTTTATTTGTAGTAGTTCTGCAAAGATTTTTAATTTACTGTCATAAAATTTCCAAACCAGTTAAATGAAGTTATTCAAAAGGTTTTTAGCTTGATTTCCCCCCAAACCAAATACAGTACATTTTCCCACTGACTCTTAATTGACAATTAAAACACTTTTGGCTGTGACTAGCATAACATAATATTTTCTTTGATGATGCAACATTTCAAATAAACAAGAACTGCACTTTTTTGCGAACGCATCGGTCCGTGTGTCCATGTGTCCGTGTGTGCGCTCAGTCAATAAATATGCAATTAATGTGCAAAAATCAACATAATCAAATTACGACGGTTTGATTGGTTAAATTGAATTTATAATGATGGCCGAACCGTTTGCGCTGTTGGATAATCAGTTTAGCATTGTAATGCCAGAAAGTATCTGTGGCTCAATTCAAATTGTTCGCTAAACCAGAAACACGCGGAAAAAACACACCGAACGAAATGTATGCAAATAAGTAAAACATTTGTATGCATTAACACTTTAATCTGTGACAGGGCTGATTTTACACGCTCAATTGAATTAAAGATATTTGCTGAAAACAATTTCGAGCAAAAAAGCAATTGCAATATTTATGTAATGATCGCGCCCTGCCCCGAAATAATTCCGTATTTATCGCAGTTAACCTGCGGAAAATGTTAACATTTAATCAAATCAAAACAAGCTAACAAACCCAACCCCAAACTCAAGCGGGGAAAAATGCAATAAATATTTGATTGCTTTTAATGGCTGGAAAAAATACGCGAAATGCAAATAAAAGTAAATAAAAACATATGCATAAAATTAGTAGCAAGCTTAAAATGTGAATTAACCAGCAAAACTCAACGAAGAAATGACAACGAAATGGAATTAAAATCAATGTTTGCCGAGAAGCTAACTAGAACAAAATACAACACTTTGAATATTAAAATATTTTTGTAAAGTCTATTGAAAATATATTATAAACGTATGTAAAGGAAGATCCTATTTTTATTATTGTATAATACCAGCTCACCTAATTTATTTGCTAATAAAAGAAAATATTTATTTTATTTCATTTAATTCTTTGAGCAAAATTTACAGAAAATAAATTCGTTAACTAGGAATTCCTCACTGACCGCAGGACGAAAAACGAAGGTGAATTTCAAGCGCTCTGGCAGAGACAAGTAAATCAAATTAAATTGGAATGTTCCGGTATGCAAGGCTATGACAAAATACTTTTCCACCAGCCAACCCAATGAAGATCCCCACAGAATGTCCAAGGCACTGCGCCGGCCACATTCCTGCGGCTACTGGCAGTCCTGTCGCCTTGTTCCCGGCAAATATACAAATTAATAAAATACAAATATTCAGTGCCGGGCGTAAGTTAACCAGCGGGAGAACCAGTTGATTAGTCTGCCGTGACAATGCCAAGGATTTTTCACATTCCATGTGCAAATTGATTCAATTATTGGCATTTAATTAAATGCAAATAGCACTGGTCCCACCTGTCCCCACGCTCTCCCTTCCAGGCTTAGGGGGGACGGAGGTCCTGTCCCCCCTCTGTAGCAGCCAGTTTTAAGAACTTCATTAAAATGCCAGCCGCCGATGTGGACTCAGAGCTGGAAACCAAAACCAAATATTTCGTTCATTTCATTTTGTCAAATTTAAATGCCCCTTGACAAAAGCTTCTGCTGCTCTCCCACACTCATCGAAGTGTTTCCAGAGGAGAAGGTATACACTGAAATTAAAGAAAAAATTGAAAAATAATTACTTTTTTACTTGACTTTATTTTGAAAGATTTTGGTTGTATTTATTAAACACAGATAGTTTTTACCAGATAGTTTTTAAACCAGTTCTCCTCTAATATTGTTTTAAAAAGAAAATTTCATCGATTACTATGTAAATAGTATAAATATGATATTATAAGGTAACACTAAGAAACTATCTAATGTCAATATCGAAAAGGAACTGTGCACTCGAGACCGTGCATGATCACAAACCTAGAGAGCGCCAACGAGAGCAGAAGTATTAAATATAGTTTAGCGAAATTTGAAGTTTTACAAGTAATACTTTACCTTATTTACAGGGTTATATGTGGCAGCTATAATCCTACTCCCAAGTAGTTTGTTTCATTCTTTCTAAAAATGATTTTAAATTTGAATTTAATGCTGATCCCTAGGTCATCCAGCTAACAAACCTCATCAATACTCATTTTACTCAGTGATATAACAGGAAAAGCTGAATTCTCACTTAGAAATTGCAGCTGGACTTCCTTTAATATATTGTACAATTTGTAAAATAATAATAGTATCAATGATAAGGTATAATATCACCAATTATTATAACATTTAGTATAATTTGTAAATAATTTTTCCCGCTGTGCAGAGTTTATCCCTTCGTCCCCTCCCTCCGCATTGAAGCCATGTAATTGTTGTCCGTCTGGAGCAGCCCTGCAGTTATTTGCATTCAAATCGCAATTTTTGTCTCATTAGAAAGTATGCGGTGGGGTGCGGACTGAGGGGGAGGGAGCAGAAAGAGCTTGGCCATCACATTCTTGCCCTCGAACATTCAGACATTGTCAACGTGGCCAACGACGCTTAAGTGTCCCAAAGTTGTGCCGGCCGCAGAGCTAAATGAATGCCAACAAGTCGAGTTCTCGGTCCAAGAGGGTGAGTCCGAGTCCGAGGCGCTCTTGGGCGGGGAAGAGGTGACAAGCCAGCCAGTCGTTATCGCCCCAGGGCTTTAGTTTAATTTCACTTCAATTTTCATTGTACAATTTTCGCATTTTTCGATATGTCTCCAAGGCGGCGGGGCAGCTGCAGAGCTGGGGGGATGTTGGTTTGGTTCGTTGGTCGTGCCAAGGGTTGCTGCTTTGCAAACTGATATTGCCTTTTAAGTAAATCAATATCAAATGCCTGGGATTTAAGTTTGCCAAGTCACAGTCGAAGGGAAGTGACTGAATTCGTTGGCCACAAGGGGGAAATTTTTATACTCTTTAATAAATATTTAATGTGGCTTGAGAATATTTAATTAGGATTTTGTAAATCAATAGAAAAACTTGTGTATAAAATAATAAAATCTCTAGACAATGTGGAATTATGTATATTTTTAAAAGCAATGGCTTTACTATTTATTTTCTAAGAAATCTTTGCTGATAGCCACAAAACACAAGTGCTCTTTTTGTCGGAAAACAATTTTTGATTTAAGTATTAGTATTGCCAATATTTTTTCAAGTTTCCATTTCAGTTTCTTGATACCCTTAGATAGGATATGAAAAATAAAGCACCTAAAGCCAATACTGCCTCTGGCTTCATCAAGCAAATTTTGCGATGATGAATGAAAAAATATTCTTTCAATTTCCCCGTCTTTTTTGTTTTCACTTCACTTTATTTTCGCCGCCGTCGTAGTATACTTTATGTGAGCGTTTTTAATTTTGCAAAGTGAAAAGCAAATTTGTCACATTTTCTCTCTTTTCACATTCTGTGTTATTGGATTGAGCCGCATTTGATGAAGCTGCGGCGGCCAGAGAGAGTGGGATCAAGTCGCGGCGGGGTTAATGTTAATGCTAATAAATTATACGACAGCCTTCAAATTGAAATCCAGCGACGACAACTCAAACGAATTTAATTGAAAAACTGTTTTCCGCCGCTCGTCGCGTTTTGCATATAAATCAGTGAGCCAAGTGGGGCGGCACCCGCTGCACCAAGCGTGTGGTGGAGTGTTAGGGGGCCTGGCAGCTTGTCGAGGCTGTTTGCCAGCCATCCAATCCAATCCAGTCCCATACCATACCGTTACCCACCAACCAGTCCATCCAATCCAATGCCGATGTCCAGGGCAGAGTCGCGGCGAGTTAGGCGCTCGCAGCTCACAAGCTCACATGTTCAGCATTTGGGCAAACAAACGCGACTCGCACAGGTCACTGCGTATTCAGAGCAAAATCTGGCCCCGTACACTGGCAGAAGTTTTTAAGTAAAACTAATCAATAAAGGAATACCTAAGTGACCGAAATTCCTGTGAAATTCCGATGTTTATAAGTATTAAATAACAAGTATCTTAATAATAACTATAATTTTGTTTGGAACGTTTCCACATATCGACGCATTTTTGCGAAAGTATCGTATGTCGCTTTTTTTCAAAATTGAGATTTTAATGCAAAATTGTTAGGCACCTAATGTCTCACTACCCTGTGAAATATTATAACTGAAAACCCTATAGTTCCGATAAAAATTAAGTTTCAATTTTGTCTTTTCTATAGTGCTTCCTAAGAGATTAAAGCACAAAAAAGCTTCTCCTGTAAAATTGGATTTTTCGACATACGATACTTTCGCGAAAATGCGTCGATATGTTGGCTATTTTATTACTTAACCACTTTCCCAGCAGACAAAGAAGCGGATATAAGCGGGTAGATCCGAAAAATATCCGATAAAGATATTAAATACGGACCAGGAATCGGACTTACCGCATTAGGTTCGCTAAATGCTCAAAAACGGACTCGCAAACGGACAAATAGCATATCTCAAATTCCCAGGATTATACCCGAGAATGATGTTGTAAAGAAAGTAATCTAAATTTTATTCGGATTCCGAAAATTATAGCATTTTCTCTCACAAAACCCATGACCCATAATTGATTACCTTAATTATCGTTTATGAGTCTAAATCGGACGTTTTGTCCGCTTAAATCCGCAAACCTATAGTTTTCAATATCATAAACAAACGTTTTTGTCTGCTGGGAATTGTTGTATTTAAAAGGTCAAGGGACTATAGTCTCTATAGGTTTTTTTTCCCAGTGTTTTAGTGTACATTGGTTCTTTAGTGTGTGCGGGGCGTGTGTGTGTGTGAAGCGGCTGCCACGCCTCGTTCGTGTAAAGTTGCCGGGCTCTTTCAATTAGCAATTTGTCAGCTGAATCCAGCGCTCAGGCCATGCAAATTATTCTCTAAAAATATATACATACATACGAGCACACACATATGCAAAATCCCCACTAGCATGCGTCCATACAAATCGGTTGTAATTCAATTATAAACTAGAAAAGCGGAAATAAAAATATATAGGCGTACGTATAAACATTTCCATAAACGAAATGTCCTAGGTCCTGCAACTGGACTTTATTTTAATTTGTTTGTTTTCCTTTTTTTTGTTAGTTTTAGTTGAGTTATAGCTGTAGGTAGATGCATGAACAAGTCAAATATGCAGGGATTTAATTAAAAAATCTCTGCTTTGTAGAGATTTTTTAATTTAGTGCCAGGTTTTTTTGCCAGGATGTTGGAAAAACGGCGGCTAGAGAAATGGACTGACTGCTGAATTAAGCCAATTTTTGTTTATAAATGTTTCGGATCCTAGGATATTGTTTTTCTGTTCAACTTGGATCATGACGACTCTAAGGGATATTGATACCTGCTTTGAATCTCAATGGAAAGCTAGAGTTACAGATTTATTTTTGGTATTTTTTGGAAAGCGGATTATTATTATTATTATTAAACACATGCATCCCCATTGTACGAACAATGGAATTTAATTAGAGATTGTCGTCTTGTATGTCTTTATGTTGCAGTTAAATTTAAGAACGTTTAAATAACAATATTAAAAACTTCTTAGAATTGTATTATATTGTTATTATTGGTAGGAATACTATTCGGGTTTGCTTAACTTAGTTAGTATAAAGATTATAATAACGTTAAATATTATTCCTACTTAGAGGATTTTGTTGACTTTTTAATTACGATTTCCAAATAACTCGGTTCCATATTTCGCTTATAATAAAAGTTAATTTAATTCTTATAATTATTATTTATGCACAATTAATTGTTACTTATATAAAAGTTGTTAATATTAATAAATATTATATCTGATCTATAATGGATCTCTCAAAAATGTATACATTAATCCAACCCTTAAGATACTTATTTATTTTATGTTAAATTTTAACTATTACCTCGACATAATTTTTATAACAGGTATCCTTAAAACAAATCTAACAAATAGAAGAGTTCAAATATCATTTAACGACTTGAACTCGCGTTTATTCAAACAACGCATTTTCTGGCTGACTTATTTACAACTTTTAGTTAGCTACATAAATGTACGCACCGGCAATAATGCATATGCAACTTTATTGTTGGTTGATAGTGGAGGTGGAACGAGGCAGTAACCGCTCACCTGCCAGAAGTCAAACAATATAGCGACGTGTAGGAGGCACGTTACTGTTCTCTTCAGTGGTCGCAAACGAAGTGTTCTTTATTCATTATTCCATTCTATGCTTAGCCTATTACATGTATGTATTGGTGTGGCAGTTGTCGATCGTGCGAAAGGGACATACAGAGTAGTGTTCCTAAGCACGATCTTAATGTGAGAGCGAGATATATATATTGTGCTTATAACTATCGTATAATTCAGCTATGTATGTACAATAAGTGTGTGAGTGTATAGGGTAGTGTGACTGTTTGCTACTTCGGTTAGTGTGGCTGCTTGCTACAGACGGAAGTAGCAAATAAAATTCAAATTTGTGCCAAAGAGTTACGCGGCAAGAGAATTCTAAATTTCCTCCCAGTTCCCATGAGTTGATTTCAAAACGCTAATGTGTTGCATGAGTGTGTAGGTTCATATATATAAATATAGTATGTGTATATATAAAGGTGAATGAGTGGGTGGGTGGGAAGAGCTTTCTGGGAGTTCGCCGTGTGTTGGCGGTAATAAATTTCACCCCATTCCATTCCCCTAGTCTCCTCGCGCCATTTATTTCTTCCATTTTGCATTTATTTCAGCTTCCATTGTGTGCTCTCCGTGTCTGTGGGTGTATTTATGAGTGTGGGCGTGTGTGTGTGTGTGGGTGTGTGCCATGTTGGAGTGCAATATTATTATGCTAATTATCTTTTTGGTATTTCAATTGAAGCTACAATGCATCTGCTGAGACTTGCTGCGCCTGTCAGTTGGGAAAGCATTTATTAGCTGTTAAAGTCATAATTCTGAATAAACGGAAAAATATGAAGAAGGCTAAGGAAACGATTTAAATGGAATACGCGGGCTGGGATATAAAGTCAGCTGAGAAAATTAAGAAATTCGAATATACACGACTTCCACAAGATTTACGACTGTGGCTTATTTGACTTCAGTCGCTGTTATTTTTCATTATAAGATAATAAAATGACTTATACTTATTCGAAAGTGTTTCCCAATAACAATTTTTATTAAATTATCAATATTTTTGCTTTATAGTAAACGTTAATTTATAAATAAAGTGGTGTATACATAAATGGTTTTAGGGAAAATACTTATTTTCTTAGAGTGAGCAGTAGGGATGACAGAAAATATCGATACATTCCGATTGTTGAAGTGTATACCGATTATTAACCGTTGCGATAAATGTGTGATTGATAAATGAATATTTCTTTTGATTTATCGAACCAATGTAAACTTTAAATTTCAAAAATGTTTAAAAATAGTATTTATATGTTTTTTTTGTAATATTGTTAATTAATTATTTAATGTAATATGTTTCAATATATAAAACTAAATATTTTCCATATTTCGAATATATAAGGTTTCAAAATAAGTGTCATATGAGATTGAGCGTGATATTTTTATCAATTTATCACATTAGACTTTTCTATTTTGAATATGAAAACTAAAGACTGAAAACTGTTTAAAACCTTTATTGGAATTTCGTTTAACCAAAGGACATTATCGATGGTAAATTCAGCGATTGAAAAGGGATTCCGATTCGATTCAGTGGGGATTTTTGTGGCCGAAAGAGGGACTGGCTTTAATGGGAAAAACGCAGCTGCTTATTAACAATAATTTCCCCAAATGTGCGGTTACGTTTAAGCCAACAAACGCCAAAAACGCCGGGCATTCCGTATCTGTGTGCGTATTTACAATTATTAACGTGTAACCTCACACACACACACAAATGAGCACAAATACACACAGGAATGTGTGGTGGGCAGGAAGAACAAACACGAAGTGGCGGCCCAATACAACATGGCTTACACATATTCCCTCGGATGCGAGTGTGGCAACAAACAGCGGCGACAAATGTGCGAGAGGGGTGGCGGTAATAAGGCCATGTTTGTGGGGGTGAATAATGATAAATGGCTGGGGGAGGAGTGGGAGGTGGTGCTGTAGCTGCTGCTGCCGCTGTTGCTTTGGGCCACATTGTTGCTCCTTTCGGCCTTTGCTGGGCAATTAAATTAAACTTAACACTGCCCGTGGTCCAAACGGTGGCCAGAAGATACCAATGGCAGCTGGTGGTGGGCGTGGCATTGGCAATCAGCAGTTACAGCGGCTAATTATAAGTATAGACTGGTTTAACGACGCTCCAGAGATTCGACGGCTCAATTACATTTCAATAATATATATTGGGGTCAATACTGTTTGCTTTTTTTTGTTGCCGGCCCTGCATCTTGTTAATTACCCTGTGGTCTTGCAAGGATACAAGTGATATAGACCGATTTGGTGCCAGAAGATGTTGTTTTTTGGGATAAGGACAGTTAATAATTGGCTCAATGGCATGGTTAAATTGGAGAAATAGAAATTACTTTAATATAAACGGCCTTAAAAGTTGGTATTTAAATATTATTTAATAATTTTGGAAATCATTTTTGAGTTATCTTTGATTTCTTGGGTTTAAGATTAGTTTTACTCTAAGATATGGTTTGAGAAAAGGGACTTTTGATCGACAAATTGTTCGTTATTATTATGTTTTATTTTGCCCGCAACGCTTCATCATAATCACTACCGAGATCTGAATGCCAAAAGCCCTAAAAATGAAATAAACTGAAGCGAGGTACCTACGGCTAGCATTAAACATATTTGTGGAATTAGAACTGGCGCTTTATGTGTGCAATAAAAGAGCACTCGACGGTTGTTTAACGATCCGAACATAGTGCCTGGAAGGACCCAAAAAAAAAAAGGACGAAAAGGAATAGAGCAGAACTGAGGTATGCTAAGCAACAGCAGCAGATCGTTAGGGAGCCATCGGGAAGTGCACTTTGTTGGAATAGTTCATGGAGCATGCACGACGGGCAAGGAACGGAAAACTTTACGGCTTTGGCACGAGGCTCGGGCCTCGTAATAATCATAAGTAATCTAAATTCACAGTTATGTATTGTCTGGCTCCCACAATTCCGGCAAAACCAGCAGCACACTTTGCGACCGGTCTCCGAGTGCAATTGTAAAGTGCACGGTTTTATAGCATACTTTTTCGGGCCCGTCTCCGTGCCTGGCTTGCTTTGGGCTATTCCCCATTTTTACTTCTGGCCACAACACACAAAAGCGTAATTTACATTTATGCTGATGATAATGATAATTGCTATCGTTGATTCTTTGTAATCCGTTCCGTGCCAAAGACTTTTTGTTGTTTTTTTTCTGTATCGGGACCGACACGCGTTCTTGTTTTTAATTAATTAATTTCCATTTTATTATGTAGCTATTTTTGGCCATTATTATTTCATTGCATTTCAGGCCGCAGCGTTTTTTAAGCCTCCGGTTTCTGTGTGCTTTTATTTGTTGCCCGGCCAGCATATGTGTTTATTTTTCCGGTTTCCGTTGTTGACCTTATTTTATTTCTATCAAATTGATATGCGTGAAATTTTCTGCATCAACTGCATCAAGATTGATTTAATTGGAGATTTCTGATTTCGTAAATCCCCGAGTTCAGCCTCTATACTCTATCATGCAGCTCGCCGTTTGAATGAGAACGAGAGTATCTGCAATTCGCAGTTATCCAATGGCAAAGAGAAAGTATTTTCCCGGATTGCAGTAGAATATCGCTTTACGCAATGTTTTTAATTATAATACACGCAAGCACCATCACAAAAAGCAGTCATCTCTGAAACATTCTGGCTGAAAAATGTAATAATTTATAAAGTCTGTTTTGACAGCTTTAATATGATTTAAGCAGGCAGAAATTTAGAAAGCTCTTTCCGGCTGGCGCACCTTTAAGTGACATTTATTATTAAGCAAAGTGCAGCTGGAAAGAAGTTTGTCGCAAAATGAATTGGCGCACATTAAGCTAAGTCATTCAAAGGAAGTCCCAAATAAATAGTATGCAATTTATCAGCCAAAGAAATAAATAATGCACTTAGCCTAGAATAAAACCGGTGGCTCAAAGGAAACCGAAATGAAATTACACCGATTCGCTCCAAAATGCAGCAGCCAAACCGAAGTTAAACAAGCAAATTAACATTTTAAACACACTACCAACACGATTCCATGAAGCTCACAATTCCATGTTCATTTACTGCGGCCGCCGCCTTTGCTCTCCAGCTTTTGTGCTTTGTTTGAGTTTGTTTTGCCATTGTATCTGTATCTGCACATGTATATGCTGCATTTGTATCTGCATCTAAGCCTTGTCTGTATCTGTTTACCCTTGCCAGTCAAAGGGCTGCCTTCCACCAGTCTCGTTAAAGGCAGGCGGCTAAAATATTTGCTTAGTTTTAACGTTAATGGAAATTTAATGTAGCTGTATAAATCTCTGACTGCCAGATAGGGCAGGTCTATAAATTTGCAGGTGAGTACAAATCTGGGTAACGATTTCAACACAGGTAGTCGAGAGTAGAAGCAATAGCGAACTTTACTAAAATGTATCTTAACTTGCCTAATTTTGTTTAATTTTCTTAGACATTAATTTTGCATAATAAAATTTAATAAATAGGCTGCTGCAGTTGAATTTACAATAGTCAAAGGAGTAACTCTAAATTGTATATTTTTATTTTTATATTTATTTCCCTTTTTGCAAGTAACTGTGAATACTTTAAAGTCCAAGTTGTAAGTTGCATATTTCGGGAATTCCAATATAAATATACCTCTTAAAAATTAAGCATACGCAATGTGGTACCTCGAAGACCTTGTATATTCTCGTCTCGGCTGCTTCGCCAGTTTCTGTAGGTGTTGCCTCCGCTGTAGCTGCTTGTTTTTACCAACATAATTAAAATTGCGGTTGAATTATATATTGCACCTGTGGCGGGCCACCGCAGCTATGTCCTCGCAGCTTGGCCAAACGGTGCGCACATTGCCCGTGTGAAGTCCTGCGGTTTGTCCACGGCACTTTAAGCCCGCCCCTTGTGCCACTCGCCCTCTTTTCGGGAAAAAGGTGGCAACAAGAGCAAGTTAAAGTTGTCTGCCCGCTCCTTTTTGGACATATAAATTTTAAGTGCAACACATTAACGGCCTGCTAGCTGCAGCACGCGGGGCGATGGGGGAGAGTCAAATGCATCTAGCACAGCTGCCACAGCTCTTAGTGCCACTTGCAACATATGGATGCCGTGTTATAATTGCCCCCGCCTCACCGAAGGGCTGCGGGGCTGGGCGAAGTACACCCTCAGGCCGAGCAAAACTTCACCGAAAATGACTTTCCATAAGGCTGAGCCTGAGTCTGGTATGCAACGCTTTTCCTTTTTATTTTCCTTTCTATGCTATTTTTAGGTTAACTTTTCTGCTTTGGGTTCGCTTGTACCTGAGCAAGTTCAGGCCACGCCCACCGGTGACTTGCATTGTGCTCACGATGGTAGTTGCCCCACAATTGTCGCGTTCGTTATACCCCTTCCAAGGGGTCCTTTTACAACTAATTTGCAGTTGGCCACAACACAATCCTGTACTAGAGTGCATCAGTCCTCTTATTAATTATTAACAAATATTTGAATAATTTATCATTTAATATAATATACTAGTAAAATAGTTTATCTATTTCTTATTATTTGTCAAAGTTTTAATTTTTATTTTATAAATATTTTAAATATTATATTTTTCTTTACTTAAACAACTTTATTAAAAGTTTATAGTTTTCAAAATTATTGCATGATTTTCTAAATAATTTTCAAACATAGGTTATTACTATTTTCTTTAAAGGGTACTCCCAGTTTGTTCTTCCGTAAGATGGCCTTCCTTCAGTTGGGCTTAGTTCGTTCCTTTTTTTTTTTCAGTTGTAATAATGGCAAGGCAGTCTGGACAACATAATCACGGGTTTAATGCATATAATTTTCTGCATGAACAGCCCCAAAGACCCTCGGATTCCACCCACCTAAATATCCATGACCAAAGCTGTTCATAGTCATTAGTTGCTCCCTCCGCTCCGCTCAGCTCTGCTTCGTTCTGTGCTGTTTGCCATGAATAATGACTTGCCACTTGATATTGTTAGCAAATAGCGAAAATTATTAATGTGCCCACTGGGGGTCAAGGGGCGGTTGAAGGCGTGACTCCCAGGCCTACGCTAAAGGTCATCCCAAGCTGGTTTTGATAGAAATGCAACTGCTAATGAAGGAAAATTTAGTAATGAGGGGAATCCCAATGACCCCAATCCCCAATGACCGCGACGAGGTACCCATGAAAGGCGCAGCAAAAAAAGTGCTCCTTATCGCACACACAGTGGGAGCCAGAACCCGGGGCATAAATCAACTGCAGTGATACTGGGGAATGCCATAACTTTTTGACTGATTTTTTGTCACTTTCCGAGCCGAAAGAGCGGGAGAGAGAGAGTATATTACACGGCTCAATGGGACCAACTGATTGTTTATAAATAAATACCATAAACAAAGAGCTGTAAAAAAAGGCTGGCCGAAATTGAAATGAATTTTAAAAGCGCTGAAAGAGAAAATCGGCATCAGAGTCATCCGCGGGTCTCTATATTAAAAATGCATTATGAAAAACACGTCTGTTTGTTTCTCCATCTGATGGAATAAAATGCCGTAAAAAATGAAGGATTATATGACCCGCATGAACGTTTTTCTCCGATACTTACACTGAAAGAAAACCATTACTCCAAGACACTTTAAAATATTTTGTTTTGTGGTGATATATACATAATTCAAATAAATATCGGATAAATGGAATGGAAGTTAATCATATTTTCAAAGATAAACAAATTTGAAACTGTGCCAAGTTATCTAAAAACAAACTTAAGAACTTATCTCTATTTCAGTGTACAAGTGCATATGTATCATATATCCTTATATGTGGATAACCTCCCACATATATATATCTTTATATATACGATTCGATGCTGCATTCAATTGCAGGCGGAAATAAACATGCATCAAGCTTGCTGCACGCACCGCCGTAAACATGTCGCCCGTGCAACGGTTACTACGGATTCCGGGCAGCGGGTTACGGCAACGCCAGCTCCTCTTCCGTAGCCATAGTCCAGGGCATGCCACCCGAAACCAGGACGACATGCCACTCATTTCAAGTGGCCAAAAAACGAGCCAAACCCAGTCCCAGCGTCAGCCACACACCCGCGTCACTGCATTCAACAAGCGATTGAATAACAACATTTCCATTTGGTGCGTCTTTCGAATGACGATTAAATTAAAGCTACTCCCACTCTGCGGGGAGAGAGTAGAAGCGGAATGGCAGCTGGGCGAAACCTGGAGCAGTTAGCGTAAATTGAGCTAAATGCAATAATATGTCAGCAGCCATTAATCTCTTGTATGGGTAAACTATTCAAATGATTTTGATTTGGAACATTGGATAAATTCTGTTGGAGGTGGGTTTTGAAGCCATTTATGTTTAGATATATTATAAGAGTATAATATAGATATATTGTTCTTTCTTAACAACTCTAAATGTAAATACATGGCGCGGAGATTGTTTCCATGCCAACAATTCCATAGAGACAAGTGTTCTTGAACGTATCCATTCTGTAACGGACCTCGGAGTTCTATTTACCCACAACTTGAGCTTCACCGATCACATCGATATAATTGTATGTGACCCAAAGGGGTTTTTGCCTTTATAAAACGGTGGTCTAAGGAATTTGATGATCCCTACACCACAAAACTTCTATCTTTGGTTCGACCCATTCTCGAATATTGTTCGTGGTATGGTCCCCTCAATATACAAAGTATCAAGACCTTATTGAATCGGTACAGAAACAATTACTTTTGTTCGCTCTTCGGGGTTTTGACGCCGACCCCCTTCCTATGCCGATAGACTACTCCTTTTGGATCTGCCCTCTCTTAAGGATCGTCGGACCTGCCACGGCGTGATGTTCCTTCATAAACTAATCAATGGATATATTGTTACCAGACAGCTTCCGAGTCAAATACGTTTCTCAGTTCCTTCAAGGCCATCACGTTACTTTCGGCCTTTGTAAAACTTTGGATCTTTGTAAAACAAATTTGAAGGCAGATGATCCATTTCGGGTTCTATGTTCAATTTATAATGACCTGTACTTTTTGTTGTATTTTAAAATGTCCTTAGATTAAAAAAAAAAAACATTATCTTAAGACACCTACCCTTGCCTCTGGCCACCTGATGTGAGTCGGAGCATATCATTAAAAAACACTCCTTATCCGGTCAGAGGTAAGGATATAGATTTATAATGGCAGATATTAGCTATTTCTTAATAATAATTATAAAAATATAATATAATAAATTAGGTTACTGACAACTTTTAAATACATTTTATTTTAGTTTAATAAAGAAAAGGGTCAAGAAAAAGCGGGGAGTAAGGATAAATTGGGGGATAAATAAGTTTTTGTCGTTTGACCACAGCTTAAATAAATTCATCATATTATAAAATATGAGCAATTAATTAACATGAATCTGAAAAATCAAATTATGACAAATCAAATAAAAGCAGCTTATTTTTATAACAAGTTAAGTCTAACAAAAACTGGTAATCACCAGGAGAGCAGGGATCATCCCAAAGTTAAATCTTCTTTTGTTGTTTCTAGGAATGCATAATCAATAATTACCCTTGACACTCTCCCATATTTTTTTCTCCAACATCAAATGCCTGGGCACAAAGGCCCACACACAAAGCCAAAGATAGAAAAAATGTATGGAGAAAAATGGCAAATAAATCGCTTTTTGTTTGGTAGCTGCAAATAAATACATAAATATGCAGCTTACGAGTGCAACAAGCATCGGCCATCGAGCAGCGATATTTTATATATTTTTTGCTGGATGGATATAGAAATGTAAATACAATTTATGCATAAATGTGTGCTACGCCCCGCTGTAGACTTACTTTTGCTGTGTACAAAAGGAACTCGCATTGCCAGGGCTTTGATTTTTTTTCGGACTTTGTACTTTTCAAAGTCATTTGGGATCGTAAAAAAATATAGAGATATTTACTATTCGCAGCTTATCAAGTTTATTTTATTTATTTGCATTATCCTTTGATTGGTTGGGATTTTCAGTGAATTTCTATAGTTAATATATGTGAAAACTCAGCTTAAGTGGCTATTTGACATTGATCTTTGTGATTAGCAAATATTTCTTTAAAGTCAATTATAAAATTAAAGAAATTGTTCAGTTTAGCTTCTAATAAATGCAACTTGTAATTGTTTTATTGGACTCTTCAATTACAAAACACTTTGCAAGCGCACTCAAAATAAAATTATGGCTACACATGTAATTCAAAATTAAATCAAATTAATTATCTGCCACAATGCAAAGCGCTCGGCAAACAGACAAATCAAATGCCTATAGTTTGTGCATTATGCATGCGCATAAAACTGTTGTAAAATCGAATTAAAATGGCAAAACCTTTGGCGGCAGGGGTCGGGCCATATTATAGCAACAACCACTTGAGCTGGACCCATTGTTCATTTATATAATTAAATTCAACAAGCGGTCGGACCGAGAGTCGAATAGCATGCCATCGGACTGGATATGTCGGCCTGCTTATGCATATATTTTTGCCGCATTATTTACAGTTTACATTTCCCAGACTTTTATGGACCACAAATGATCGGCAAACTAATTTCACAGATAAATATTTAGGGGAGAATCAGCCGACAAAATATCCAAAAATTAACATTATTCGGCTGCCAATTTATAAACATCATAAAATGGTAAAATTCTCTTATATTTTTCGG
Organism: Drosophila leontia; assembly: GCA_008042735.1. NCBI lineage: Eukaryota > Metazoa > Arthropoda > Insecta > Diptera > Drosophilidae > Drosophila > Drosophila leontia. The sequence goes on from VNKB01004266.1 coordinate 16,382, forward strand.
TCTGTATTATCTGCACCTGTAAATGGCTTTCGATTTAAATCGGGCTCTGGACCTTTTTTCTGTAGTCTTTTGCCGAACTGAGCGAAAGGGTGAAGTTGGTGTATTTTGCAGAACGGATTTTCCCATACTATGTCAGTATTAAATGCTTATTATTTTTAGGGAATTTTACGAACAAGTTTTTTATTTAGAAATATACTTGATTTGGGGGAAGTTTGTAAATATTACCGAAATAGGCATCATGGAATAGGTGTTATGCTTATTCCTAAATTTTAATAAAGAGACCTGGATGAAATATGTAATAATTTATAATATATTAAGGGGGGGGGTAAGGTTAATTCGGTGCAAAAAAGGCCACTTTTCACAAAATTATTGTGGCGGAACGGCTAAAGTTAGCTTAATGAATTAAATACCATATAATAACACAACATTTGAATAATTTTTGATAAATTTTGTATTGAAAAATATTCAGAGGTAGAGAAGTTATAAGGAATCTCCCGAGTCGCCTCCAAAAAAAGTTTGTTTTGTGTTTTGCGGTGTACATCCTAACAGTCCACAGGATCATCCGATCTAAAAAAATTATACCTTTTTTGTGATTTTTTAGAAAATTTGAAAGTCAAAAACCCGATTTTTGACTAAAAAAAAAACGTTATTTCTTAATTTAAAAATATATACAAATTAAAAATTAAAAAAAGGCCGACGTGAATACCTGAGGAATGAGTTAAAGAATGTGTGTGCCAAATTTCAAATCGATCGATCCAGTAGTTTTTCTGTAATCGTGTACACCGATTTGAAAAATTGAATTTTTCAGGAGAGCGCTTTAAACTTTGTGATTCCATGCATTTAACACCAACCGACCTTCGTTCAACTCTGCATAACTTCGTCAATTTTCCCATGATCAATGTAAAACTTGGACACAATATTCTTAAGATATTAGGCCTTAAAAATAAAAAATAAAAAAAAAATTACGAAAAAAAAATTAAATACCTTACCCCCCCCTTAAAGTAGAAAGTTGTATCCTTATATATTAAATAAGTTAGTCTAGATAGGTCCTTTAGATAAATATGCCACGCCTGTTTGGCTGAATAGAAAGCTTTCAATTCTCAAACAAGTCAATTTAAGCCCACTGTTTTTTAAGACTGCACAGAAAAAATTCTGTGCAGTAAATCCAACCAATATCACTGTCAAAGTGCTCCAACCCAACTACAGTATAACGACGTAACGCGTTACATCTTATGACTGCTCTACAGTAAATCTAACCACGATTCTGCAGTAAAAAGGCCCCAACCTACGAAAATTGTGAAATTCAGTATTTTACAGTTTCACTGTAAGAAACTGCAGGTCCGCTTACTAACTGGGCTACTGAGGCAAATCAAACATTAATGTCGGGAACGTGAATACACATAATTCTAGAGAGAGATATCAAAATAAAATTTATATCTTTTTCTCTCCCTATCTCTCTCTCTTTTTGAGCTACGTAAAACGAACAGTATCTTGACTGCAGCTGACAGTAATTTACAGTCTCCAAAGGCAACAACAAAATACACACATAATTTGGGACTTAAGTGTTACTGTATTTGGCTGTCACAACAGTTTTGTACAGTTTCGTACAGTCAAAAACACAACAACAAAATACATTGACTGTACTTTACTGTAAATCAACCCATAAAAATAGTATATTCAACCTACGAACATTTTTCTGTGTAGGAATACTGTTTAAAAAAATTATAAGTATAATAATTAGAAAAATAGTTTGCTAAGTTTGCCATAAAAACTTAACATTTTTTGTTTAGCTTTCTATTATGGAACTAATTTTTATGCAAATATACCGAGCACTACTTTACGAATTTTCTCGCAATCAAGGTTTCCAATTGAATATACATAATCCCTTAATCGTTTCTGGCTTTTCTTCGTTTCTCGATATTAAGCTAATTGGCTAAATCTGTATTCATTTCGTTGATTTCCACTATTTTTATTCACTTTTTCAGCCTGCCGCTCCCTGGCGCTAGTTTGCAATTGCTATTTGCACTTGCGGCGCATAATTTATGCATAATTATGGAGAGCAAACAATGCAATGGGCTATTTTGACCCAAACTTCAGTTCACTAGGCCAAAACACATATGCAAATCGGTGTTTAGGCCATGGTGCGTGCTTCGGTATGTGTGCTCCGGTGGCCGCAACAAATTGACTTGCCATTAAATATTATTATCAATTTGCCGCAGATTTTTCCTAATTTTATTTAATTGCATATTAATTTTGTGTGCTGGCTCTTGGCCCAGATGCCACTCTTAGTGGCATGCTTTTAGCCTACCGCCATTCGCCATTCGCTAGTTTTCCTCTTGCCACTCGAGAGAGTCCAGTAAAACACTTTTGCTTTCAGTGCCAGGCAGGCAGAAGTTTCCGGTGCCGGTGATTAATGTGCTGCAATAACGTTAGGGCCAGCTTTAAGCCACGACTAAGAGATATAAGGGCAGCCAGCAGCCAACAGCCACACATGCCACTCCTGCCACTTCCACGGAACTGCGGCCACTGGTAACGCGGAGCTTGGACCTTCGAGATTCACAGCACCTCGCCGGTCTTTCTTGGGTCTGGCAAATATTTTTGTCTGCTCGCAAAATATTTAACACAATGGCTGTTAATGGCTGTGGTCAGCCAGGGATTTTTCTCTATTTTTCCAGCTCTTCAATTTCGCTGCCGCGTATATTTTTTTAGTTTAAACATAACAAGCGATAAATTAACTGAGGCCTGACAGCCCGAAGCTCTTTGCCGGCCTCACTAATTGCGAGTGTGCCGGCCACATAAATATCAAATCCCCTGACCGCCGAGTTTAAAGTGCTCGTCTTTAAGTAGGGGGCTAGATTTGCCACGGCTCCTCAGCTCTGTTTTTTGCCAGTGTATGCTCCCTTGCACCACATTAATTAATTATGTTATTATGCACGCAAAGTTCGCAAAGGTAAAAGTTTGCAGTATGCAACAAAATATTGAAAATTAAGACCAAGCCAAAGTCTGGCACGCCCTCCCCTTGCCAGCCATACATAAGGGTGTCTATTAGTCTACACACTCACACACACACCCACAAGACAAGGATTTTTATATGCTAAAGTTTTGCCTCATGAGTTTGAAGCTTTTGTGTTCACACATTTTAAGCGTTTTTATAGACACTTTATGCTGGTTGCAGCAACACGGCGTATGCGTAATGTGGCAAGTTTTAATGATTTATGAGCCAGCGTATTATGCGCTCATAAAAAAGGTGCAAAATGGATAATATAATGCGCTTAAAAGATGTTGTCCTTTGAGGTCTGAGCTGCTGCCTAGATTCGTATAAATTATATTGTTAAGCAATACTTTAAAATGTTTTTCCATTCGTAAAATCAATTTTAGATTTACTCTTATGTAAATTAAATATTAATTTTAATAATCACAATAATCGTATTTATTTATTGTTAAATAAAACCTACTGACAAATGATCCTTAATCTGTTTGACTTGTTATTTCCACAATAAAGGTTATTTAAATATTATTTTTAAAGTACAAATAATCTCTCTGCTTCCGATGTCACGACTCGATGGGGTGTGGTGTCCTTAGGGCGAGTCTGTGTGTGTGTGCCTTGTGGTGTCCTGTGGGTGTGAGGTTTGCTGATGGTAAGCGCTGACTTGAGCGCTTACCTTTGGCGACACGATTGGAGGACTAACCATTGTCGATAAATCATTACAATGGCAAATGCTTGTTTGTTTGTATGCGTAAATAGGTAGTGTTTGCACTAGTCCTTCCTCACACCAACACCAACACGAAGACCAAAACCAAAACCAACACCAACCCCAGTACCAATACAGACACAACGACTCCAGGACTGGCTCTTGAATAAACATAAATGCATGGCGTTTGTGTTAAAAGCACCCAACGGGGGCACTTATCAGGCGCCGAACGTTGCCAGTACCACCGGCTTCAGATTCCGATTCACCTCTAGATTCGGTTTTAGCTCTGGATCCTGCCTTGGCTACTACTGCTCCTGCTGCCTTTCCCACTCAGCAGTCACCAGTCGGCGGCAGTCGGCACTTCTGCCCGGCGGCTGTCGGCATGAGTGATTGCCGCTGCACATGTGTGAGTGAGTGCGTGACACTTTGACAGCTTCTTTTTTCGAGTTTCTACACGTATAAAAAATTTGTTTCCCAATTGGGAATATTTTGAGATCTACTCCTTAGCCAAATTCCATCAATTGCTTGTTTTAATAATCTAGTTTTCTTTATAAAACTATAAAAGAAATTAATTATTTGAAACAGATCTGAAAATATTTCTTCTAAAATGGATATGGTTGTGTATGAAATCAAAGTTCTTGGAATGTATATAACGCGACAGTTTCAGGGGCCCAGTTCACAGCGAAGCTTGGCTTGGGTCCCTATGTAAATTTGCCAAAAGTTACTGTCTCTCTTGTTTCACCTGACATCCCAGAGATTTAGCTTCAAACAGGTGGCAGGCGCCAAAAATTACCGAAACTTGATGCAGCCGCAGCGCACTGATTTTAAATCAAATGAATATTTATTAAAGCATTGCAGCCATGCAAAAAACCCTGCCCAAAGCGATGGCGAAATCGTAAAAGACGTGGGCACTGTGGCTCAGCGCGTTTATGCCTCAATAAGCTCATGATTAATAGCCCGTCTCCCTGGCTTTGTAATGAGCAAAAGGCGAAGGAACCCAACGAACCCAACCAAAGGCCAACTGGAAAATGTGGGGAAGCGGGATGGCCCCGTCCTTGTTGTGCTTCCTGCTAGGGGAACTTTATAAAAAAAGAAAAACCACAGCTATGAGTATAAGATGAAATGTATGGGGGAAAAAAATTCACTGGGGAAACGATGAAACACCCACAAGAGAATGAAAATCTGGGCAACCAGCATTCACTTGCAGTTAAATTTTTTTTAAATTAGAATATGATATTTTAAAAATGAAAAGCCTGAAGTACAAATTAGCATAAGAAGATGATACCTAAGTCAGCACGAAGGTGAGAATCGATTAGGGTAAATAAAAATTTTAAATAATAAATCTGACATTTACCCAGCCCAATTCCCAACCAAAAAAGAACCAACTGATTTTTGCACTTTGAACCCCAAAACAATTCCCGACCAAAACCCGGGAACCCACTATTCTCAAGAGCTCCGAAAGAGGGAGTCTGCAAATGAGGCGCAAGGCATTAGGGCGACGGATATTTCGCCAAAGTGAAGTGAAGTGCGACGGTGCTTTGGTGCTTCGAGGGACTTATGCAAATATTGGATCAGTCATCGTGAGCGGCACCGGGAACGTCAACTCCGGCGTTATAGCCATCTCATTGGCATCGTCACCGCAAATCGTTGCTGCTTCACACACGACCAAAGCTGGGGGTATGCGAGTAGTGTTGCGTACACCTTAATGCTTTTACCATTACCATATGGAATATGGCATCCGCCTGCCCGTCTTCAGCTCTGTTTGTTTTTGTTTGCTCGTTGATTTTGCGTTTTTGGTTTTCTGGTTTTTGTTTGCTTTACTGTGGATTCCCGTTTCCTGTTTCTCAGTACCTCGGCCGACTTGCTAACGGCGGTTAATGTTACGTGTAAATGCGCATTTCCGTTTCCTGTCGCTGGCTTACACTACCGTCATCAAGCCTTATTCTTCACTGATGTTATTCGTCAAATGGAGTCGTATTCTCGAATAGGCTCTACTTTGGGATGAAATATATCATAAAGGTATTGAAAATTTGATATAAATCTTTATATATTGTATAATTGCTTAATTTTTGGTTATCCAAAAATACAGATAGCGTTCATTTTACTTGACAAGTATTGATAAAATTTCATCTTATTGTTTATGATGACGGTATCCACAAGCAACATAAAAATACATTAAATTTTAAACCAAAGATAAATGTATTTTTATATGCACAGAAATGATTAGAGTTTGTACATTTTACACTTTTACTGAGATAAAATTGTTTTATAATTGATATTGGGTTTAAACTATGGTTTTACATCTGTATGACTGTTGGCGGTTTTTAAAAAAAGCCAACTGTTTGGCAGGAAGTTGCACAAGAAAATTTTACAGCCTGTTTGCAATTCACTTGAACGAATATCAACGTACAAGTATATATCGATGGGCGAGCACTTAGCAGGTGTACACAATTAGGGTCGAACACCAGGACTTGCCACATATGAGATTTATTCTTTAAGAAATTCAAAATCATAATAAGAAAAAAAAAAAAAAGAAAATAAGGTAAAATCTGAAAATTTTTACTTTGTGTTAGAGGTGCTGAAGTCTTAAAACAGTGCCGTAGCTATCCTGTTTTGCGTGGGGGGACATACATTTATATAAAAACCTGTATTGCATGCGTTTTAAACAATTTAGATAGCAATTTATACGTACGAACGTTACTGATATATACCTTAAATGTTATAAGTAAAATGCGTGGTGGAGCAAAGCCCCCTAGCTCCCTTGCCCCCTAGGTTGCAACGGCACTGGTCTTACAAAGACTTAACTATTCAAAGAAAATGTTTATAGTTTAATACAGTATTAATATTAACTACTTAAATAAAAGAGAATGTATAAATTAATTCTATTGTATTAATATTAATTTATTAATTAAAATAATGTTCAAATAGCAGTATACCGATTTAAAAAGTAAAAACACTATAAAAATAATTGCATAAAATATATAAAGGTTTATAGTATTAAAATGTATTGATATTATATTATTATTAACTTATTAACTAAAATATTTTTCAAATACCAGTAAGCTTTCTCATTTAAAAATCAGCAAATATTAATTTTAGTCCTTAAGTGAGTAAGAGTTTTTCAGATTTGTTTACTTTCATTTCCACCCAGATCAAGGTTTAATGTAGCTTCGCATTGTCTTGCTATATCCTTGGTCTTTCTGACTCTATTTTTTGGTTTCCTTTTTTTACTTTTCCTTCGACTTTCTGTTCGTTTGCCAGGCCATTTTATAATGAATTTAAATTTTCTGTAAATGTCCCTTGGAGCGATTGCTTCTCTCTGTTTGTGGCCATACACTGCATTGCCTTGCTCCTCTTACCGACTCCATACTATCTGCCCCTCTTCCTTTTCCGCTTTTTCCATCACGGACATCGTTACTTTCATTAGCAGCTCCTACTTTTTTAGTGGCCATCCCTTTGGCCTTTGTTGTTGTTGCCTTTGTGCACTTCCTGTGCCAGAAATTGAATTACAATGTTGTCGCTGCAGTTGCCTGGTCCCCCGCCCCCGTTTTGTTGTCACTGCAAATTTTTTTGTGTGTAATCAAATTGCAGACGAATTTTTTTTGTCATTCTCTTTTGCAGCATTTTTCGTGGGCTTGGCAAGTCATTTAATTTGGTTTTTATAAAAAGTTCGCTGGGCTAAATGATGGCCGCTTGCTACGTTTTTTTGTATCAACTTTTTGAAAGGGTGTGAACAGTGATTTTGTTGTTGTTGTTGTTACCAAATTGCATTGGATGGTTCAGATGCAGTTGCTAAAGTTTCATTGGGGGCTAAAATGAGTTATTAATTGAGTTATTAGTTCAAAATGGCCATATAACCCTTTTTTCACCCGGTACTCTTGGGGTTGATGTAAAAATAACGAAAGGGACTACATTTATTTCGTAGGTAAAAGAAAGAGAAAATATATTATGATTTTCAGGAATTTTTTTTTTTTTTTTTGTATAACTGAAGTGAAGCATTTTTACCTGTTATTTAATCTTTTAAATTTATTTTCCTTAAATTATATATAAATAAAATGTAAAGCTTATTTTTCTCTTGATATTATTTATGGTAATATATTTGAAAAATAGTTGATAATTTGTATTATGTTATTATTAAATGATTTAAACCGTGAGTTCTTCATTAAAGTGCGAGTGTTTGATAACATTATTACACTCTTTTTACCCCTTCAATTAATAAAAAAAAAATGTAAAAAAAATATAATTATAATAATCAAATCTATTATTAAAATGTCTTTGTCTTATAAGTAACAACTCAGTCAGTTCTTTCATTGAAACGGAATTATCTTGTCAACAGAAAATCTCAACTTTCGTCAATTAAGAATGAAGTTAAGGTTTAAAGTTAGCTTTGTCAATTCTTTCTTCTAAGTGTTTAAAGAATTTCCTTTAATTAATTCGTGGGTATTAATTAGTCCCTTAATTGTCCTCCTTATCTGTTATGTTCCTCCTGTTAGTTCCTATGTTTATAATCACTCAATTGCTAAACTAGTAAATAAACTTATTTACTTTCTCAAATATTATTTTCTTAGGAGGCTTTAATCTCGATAATGCATCTTCAAGTTTGCTCAGCAGATTGTCTTTTCAAAATAAGCTAGCTCCCTGGTCAGTGTTATTCATTGTCCTACCCCTCATTGTGCGGTCCATTGCATTTATGCATTTCAATTGCCGGCGGCACAGGTCGCTCCATAAAGAAACTTAGTTGTTCCCGCCGAACATTTCGCGCAAATAAGAGAAAAATGAACAGGGAACGCGAATAAATGGAAAACTCATCGGCTCCGCGTTTCGCAGGCTGCGTTCGCTATCGATAAATCTTTACGCAGCAGCAGGGAGGAGGGCGTGGAAAGGGGAACAGAATGCTGGCGTGCACTTTTCATTTGTTATTGGCGCAATATGCGCGTAAATCGCGATTTCAATGGCTAAATATTGATTGAACGAATGAACTCAATATGCATACCAGCCATGCCCAACTAAATATGCATCCCATCTATCTCCGGCCATCATCTATATCCCAGCCGTTGGGCCATCTATCCGTCCGTCCGCCCAACAGCCATCACGCCATGCATCCGTCCTGCCATCCCTGCAACCATCTCTCCAGCCAGCCAGGAGGATCTGTGTGTTTCAGTTGCCGTTTGTCGTGAACTGTGCCTGTTAGTTGCCAACTGCAGAGGGGCGTGCTGCATATTTGTTCGCTACAGGCTGACGTACTCTCACACATACTCACTCCGCACCCACACACACACCCGGACATACATAGAAGGACTCGCACCTACACGCACCAACAGAGTTGCATTTTAGGCCAGGTTATTGCAATGAAAATCGCTTTAAGCTGCCAAATGCAAACTGCATTTTCGGACTATGAACACGGCGACAATGGGGAAGGAGGGAGTGGAGGTCTGAGAATTTGGGTAATGGGAGTAGGAGGAGAACGTGGGTTGGGGGACGCTGAGAGCACTGCAAGCACAGGCGCCTTTAAGCGCTCACCAAAAATCATGTTACCTGCACGTTTTGGCCATCTATCCAAAAGCGCTAAAACCGATACCGATTCACAAACACCGAAAGTAATATCTTTGAAATTAAAGGAAATAGAATCGATGAAAATCTCATTATAAAGGACAAGAAATGTATGTAAATGTTTGTGTTTAATATGTATAATGTTTCGATATTTGAAACGAGAGCCTATTTGAAGGTATGTGAATTAAATCGATATTCTGTTGGATATTTTGAAGATTTAAGTTTTGGGTTTTCAAAAGATGTAAGTAAAGTAACATAAGTAAACAGGGAAACGAAGAATTTTAATAAAGGTTTCCTTAGTTTGAATTTATAAATATTGGTGAATCGATTTTTAACGATAAATCCGATATTTCTCGATATCTCTCGATTTCGAATTTCGGATTCTAATCAATCGGTTTTTGCGGAGTATTTTTTCAATACAATATTTAGATATATCATGCCTCTCGATATTCATTAAATAAAGGGAAACTGCAATTGTTGTGGTGATAAAGATAAATGACACAATATTCATACATTTTCTTTCATATACTTTTACTTTATAGTTCACTATGTTAAATAAAGTAAAAGTAATATCAAACCAATCACATTCCTGAATTATTGTTTCGAACTTTCGCACAGTGGATAACCTGTGCAGGTTGCCTACTTTTCGCCGCATGCTCTCGTGTTATTGTAGAAGCGAACGATTTATTGAAATGCGCACACACAACGGCACTACACTGAAAGGGTGTGCATGTGTGCCTGGGTTTGGGTTTTTGTACAACGTTTGGCAGGCGCTCGACGCTTGAGCTTCAATTGATGCTGTGGTCACGCTTTATTTTCATTGCAGGCCCCTCGAATGCCCCCGTATCCTTGTGCCCCTCGTTGGTTCAGTGGGCCTGCGGCCTGCTTTCTGTTTTCAGCTTCTGTCTCGGATGTGCAGCCTTTATTAGCTCCGCCCCACAAACGCAGCTAAACATCAATTACTTAAGCTTTGTGCCGCACCGAAGCGAGAGCAGAGTCGGGACTGGACAGAGGACTCTATAATCCTGTCCAACCCCAGAGCATCCTGAACAAATGCCGATTTCGTTGAGCCCCACAAATGATGCCGTCAACCGAACAAAATGCCATCCATCATACATGGACATATGCTATAGTGCATTCAACTGACATCAGCCGTAGGTTTATGGAAAATGCTAGCCCAGGAAATGTATACTTTTCATGGTTTATAATTTCAGTTGCCATTTTATTGAATTTAATTGATATTTTTACTTTACCTATCGAGTTTTTTTTTTGTTTTAAATGTAATATTTAATTGTATAGTGAAGATTTTAATGGGAATTACAATCAGTCTAATATATTTTTAAAGGATTAAAATAAATGTTTACTTTTTGAATACTTTTTTAAATATGGAAAAAGCACAAGAGCAGTTTCTTAACTCTCTTTTAAAGTAAGAAACCGCGTGTTATTGTTTTCTAACTTAAATTGATGTTATGTAACCGCTTTCATTGCAGCTTAGTTTAATTTAAGGAATTTCTACAATGAAAATGAAACTATTTTCGGCTGGAAGCATGCAAATATAATATAAATGCTGAATCCTAAATGAAAGAATAGCAGAGGGAGTTAGTTCCATGTATTTGAATAAAACGAGCAGATAGAGCTTTGGTCAATAAACCAAACATATGGGCAAGCAAACACACTCACCTATGCGCGAAATCACGCATACGAGTGCAGGCAACACACAACACACACACACACAGACCGAAAAGGCAAACAAAGGTTAGCAGAATGTCCTTGTGACTTTTTGCTTAAAGTGTGTGTTTTGTAAATAACTTTGTATGTGATTTTGTGTATATTTTATTCGCAGCTTTCACACACACACACTTGACATTATTTTTGTTTTTCGTATTTAAGTTTTCCCTTTCTCCCAGAGAGAGAGAGGGAGAGATGGAGGAAGAGAGCGAGCAAGAGATAAAGAGGAGGAGAGGGATGGGAATATGTAAAATAAATACAAATATCACGCATTGCTATGTTTTACAACCTGCCATCATACCTACATATGCATGCGGGGATTTGTATATATGTATATATTTTTATCGCTTGTTCTTGATACTTTTTTGTGGTTTTAGAATTTTATAGTAACCCATCTCGCACTTTCCTCCCTCGCACCGCACTCAATGGCTCTCTTTCTATTTGTGTTTGACTCTATCGGAGACATGCAGAACGTGGAAATTTCATATGCAACTTAAATATTTACATGTGACTTAAATATGCGTATTTTCGCATAAATTACAAAACATTTCGCATTCCATTCCATTCGTGCACCACGCGATATATTTGTCATATCCACATATAGCAATATGTGCACTCAGAGAAATTTTATAAAATATTATATAGAATATAGTATCTAATATTTATTTGTTCATTGAATAGCTAAACCCAAAATGTTATACAAATTGTACTTGTAGAGATATTTCTGAAGTTGCATTCTTGGATCAATGGATTAATATGAAAAATGAAATATTTTTACAGTGCATTTATGTTTATCCTAGAGAACATTTTATGACATTGTTGCAATAAAATTTATTTGATTTTTCTGTGGCTTCTGCTGGCAAACTCTATGTATTTCCCCCACGCCTTGGCTATGCAGTTTCTAGTCAATGGGTAATTCGCTTTTTATAAGGGCTAGCTTTTTGACCATAAACCCTAATGGCAAATGCTAAGGGCTTATCCGGAGGGTGGTGATTTAGAAGGCGGCGCAGACATGAACACCCCATTGCCGTAAGCTGAAAACCCTTTGAGCAGGTCTAAAGTTACCTATCGTTCCGCTGCCAATGGAAGCCAAGCAAATGAAAATAATTTGTGCAGTGCTTTAATTCGGAACAGAAATGAAAGGGAATATTCCCCAAGCTGGCAGGATACACTGGTGCACTTTCAATCAGGTTGGGTTTTGGTAGAATTTAATTAAAATGTTTTAAAGAAAGGCAGATTAGATAATAAAATATAGTTTAAATTTCCGGCGATAATTTTGCCATTTCTCTCAAATTTTGGTCTTTCGAAATACTTGCTTTTCCGAATCGAGTTAGAAAATTAAACATTAAATTTCTGAATGCGTTTGAGCACTCCAAAATCGATTGCTATTAATTTGAAGCTGACAAAACTTTTCTTCGCTCAGCGGCGAAATGAATCCAAGGAAAATCGCGGTGAAAATCTAGATTGGAACTGCCATTTTTAGCAATTCCGCACTTAAATAAACCCACTTCACACGCAAACAGAGACACAGAGACAGAGCGGGAGGCCGAGATGGCGAATCAGTAGGAGCAACAGAGATAGGGCGCCGAGCTCTAAGCCAAATAAAGCTTTCGCTAAAAATCAAACGAAACGATGCGGGGGGCGCGAATGGAAATGGAAGGGGCGGGGGAGCCGGGAAAAGGAAAAGCGAAATTGAATCGTTTTGTGCGATGCAAATGCAAGGCGCATGGGGGATCACGACCTGTATGCGGTCCCAATCCACCAATGCTACACTTGGCGAGCAAATTAAATTAGTTTAAATTATTTATGAATACATTAAAAAAATTATTATATGTATTATTTATTATTTGATAACCATCAATTAAAAATAAAATAAAAATAGTGAAATAATCGATAATGTAATCGAATCATGTCAGAAATTGGGATGCTGATCGAAAGGAAACCTTGGATATGATATACATATGTAGATCTACGCCAGTTTATTATGATTCCAGGATGTCCCCTTTATTCTTTTTCATATACATATTAACTTTAAATTTTTAGCTTGTCACGAGAACCCACGGAAATAAAACTCGACAGTTTACATTACCCTTATTTTCACTGTTATAGTCGGTTTTTCATTTTTTTTTTTTATCCTTTACAATATTTATTTTCAGCAATAACCGTAGGTTCTTTTTGATCCAGCTTAGTTTTAAGAAAGCGGTCCTCATACTATATTAAATAGAATCTCGTTGTATCATATCGATTATTGATATCAATTTCTTTCGATATCTTTAAATGTCATTACACCATCAAAATATTGATATTTTATATCATCCTTTGTCGAAAATGTATGGTTTTTACCTTTTTTTTACTTTTAAAGTTAGGTGCAATGCGATGCAACATATTCTGACATTTCTAGATTTAATAGGTTGTTGTGTTATGTTGTTTTAATATAGTTCACAACTTTAAAGATGAAAGGTTCCTAAATCTAGAAATGATTATTATTGCGTAATTTAAACTTCTCTCCTCACTGTGGGGCTAATTTCTCCAAGTGCATCCCCGAGCCTAAACAGAGAGCTCTGCACAATTGCGGTTGCCACAAAACGGCTGCCTGAATGCCGGCAAACGCATTGAATTTGACTTTTATGCAATCCATCGGGCTTGCAGCAATGCAGCAATGTTGGCACCTTTCTTGCAATTAACTTTTCATTGCCTGCTAGGGCAAACACAATTAGGGTCCACTTGCGAGGGCAAAAAAATGCGAGGGCTGGCTGACTGGCGCAGGCTACAAGACAAAGGGCAGGCGAAACTTTGACAATTATTTTTCGACGACTATGGGACGAATGCAAAAAAGGCCAAAGTTAATATTTGGCCAACTGGACAATGGCGCGGTCCATCCAGTTCTCCTCTCGCTGGGAAACCCCTTTCCCCTGGAGATTCCACATGGCTTCGGAGCGAACTAGAGTTATGTCGTGGGAGCCAAAGATAAATAACACTTAAGGCAGCTGTGGGCGGGGCTAAGGGATGTGGCGGTGGGGGCGTGGCAGGCGCTAGGGGCTGTGACTTGGGCTGGGGCTGGGGGAGAAACAATTTGCCGTTTGTGCTTTGAAAAATGCATGAGCCAAAGTAAATGGAAAAAGTTCAACGAGCAAGCCAAACACAAAAGCAACACAAAATAACCAACTGAACCGGACCGAGGCAGAGCGAGACGGCAAGACCCCCAGATCGTCAGGCAATAGTTCTTCTCCCGTTCCACCCTATCTCTCCCTTATGCGCCGCTTTTCCAGCCCACGAAATATTGCGGTCTGCTTTTAGGCGCAATTTGACATTTTTTACCCGGCGCTGGAGTTTTACAATACCCTTTGCGAAGGCTTTGTCGACTTGTTTAAAAAGCTCTTATCTATAAGGTAATTTCATTTTAACTGTCAGTGAAAAACTTATAAATCAAATAAAAAAAAAAATATATATACAATTTTATTCCATACTTTTAGACTGATTTGAAAGAGATTTGAAAACACTAGACACTATTGCGTGGGTTTCTTTGTAATAAATATAAGATTTTAAAACTTTATATAAATAATAGATAATATTAATATTCATTTTTATGTTATAGAACCTGATTATATATCTATAAAATCAGTGTTTTATCCTTTCAGAAGTATTTATATTTCTAAAAAAGAATCAAAACTTCATTTTGTAACATGCAATGTTATTTTTGTACAATATTTAAACTTTATCTTCTTGGTTAATAGTAAACTCTATTAAGTTGTAAGGTAATTTTTAAAGGGATAGAGTATTCACAGCTTCACAAAGAACAATGCCATTCCGCCGTTTGGCTTATTTTTCATTGGTGCCAGTTTTTAGCAGCTTTATTTATTTGTCGCTTTATTTGCTGACAAGAAGTATAGACAATATTATGCCCCCGCACACACACAGTCAGATATATAGAGGGTCAGAGGCCCAGTGCAGACATGACAGGCCCATGTCGGCGCTGACACTTAACATGCCCGTAGACAGTTATTAGGGTCATTGCAGGAGCAGAGGCAACACAGGCACACACTCTCTCACACACACACACTCGTTCATGAGCTTACACCGACGCCGAGATAGTCCACAAGATAACTTTTTCGTTGTTTGTTTGCAGGGCGAGTGTGTGCAAGTGTGCGTTTTACAGTTTCGGGCCTGCTCGAAAGTATGCTACAATTTATAGAGCCTCCTTGCTCAGAGCCTAAATGTATATATCGACTTTATAGTGGCGACTCTTTGGGGGATTGCCGTTGTTGCTCCTTTTTTGCCCGCTTTCTTCCTGTTCCTGGCTTTCTGGGGATATGTGGAAGGGAGGAGTGGGGCCCGGGGGCGGGACTGGGTGCAGTCAAGTGTCTTTGTCAATGGCGTCAGGGGAGAATTTACATATGACACTCTCCGGCAGCAGACAGGGTGCGTGGAGGGGTTCGGTTTCGGTGGCTGGAATGTGTGTATTTAGTGCTCTTTTGTGCACACACACACATGCCCAAGTCCAAGCCTTTTGTGTTATTTTTAGTAAATTGTATTATAGTTTTAGTGCTCCCAGCTTGACATTGTTTTTTTTTTTTTTTTTTTTTTTGGCCCAAAANCCAGCTTGACATTGTTTTTTTTTTTTTTTTGTTTTGTGGCCCAGCTCTTTTCTGTTCGGAGCTGTTTTGATGTTGCAATTTCACGCTTTGGCAATTTTGTCGACTCCAAACTCTGCTCTCGATCTAACCCTCAGAGGATGCCACTTCTGTTTCGTCCAGTGACTTGGGGTTAAGCTAAAAAATTAGTTAATTTCAGTGGATTTTATATCTGCTGTTAGCCGGACAAGTGGGCATAATTTTCCAAAAAACACGCGCCGCAAATAGGCTGGTAAATTGTGAGCGTAAATTAATGGGCAACGATTTACAATATACCAACTGGCTTTCGTATATTTGAGAAACAAAATAGTTCTCAACGAAAGCTGTGAGTGTTTAGAAAATAGTATTTATTTTATTTAGATCGAAACTTTTCATAATTAAAATATCCTAATATTCCTGAAATCACAAGACTATATTTATGAATAACCTAATAACAATTTAAAACATTTCTTGCCACAAAACACGTGTCACTTTTATAGGAAGAAGATATCGGCTCCCTTAACTGAAGCTCCCAAAATGTGCTAGTTCATAACTCATAAAATATTACTCATATGCCGCACACACTCTGAATGTTTTATTAGATTTTGGGGAGAGTAAAAGTTTACTAGAGAACTTTAGCTCCAGAGTGGGATACATGCACATAGCCCTATCGGGCCGAACCGAAGTCGGTAGCCAACTTTAGCTTATTTAGCAACTTTTGTTACTTTGGCCAGAGATATTGGGTACAACATGGTAACCAACACCTTCTCTGCGGAGGTTAGAGTCGGCCATCAAGCCGCTCCTTTGCACTGCAGAAATTCATTTGCAAACAAAAATAAAACTTTTACATTTAACTGTGTAAATTTCCCAACATTTACTTGTTTTTTCACTTCTGTTTTTTTTTTTTTTTTTTATTGCTATCGCTCCGACTGAGTGTGTTTGTGTGCGGGTGAATTTATTTATTCGGCGTCGTTTTTGTTGCAAGTTTCAACTGTCAAACACAACATCAATTTGTTCAAAAAATAAGCAAAGCCAACTTTCTCGCCCCTCGTCCCTTGCATCCACCTCGGGCCCCCTATAAACTGTTTTTCCCTTTTCCCATTTGCATAAGTGTTCGTGTGCTCCTCCAGTGATTGTTTGTGTGTGAGGGCGAGGGGGTGCAAACAACAATGCAACATTAAAAAGTCACATTGCTGCTGATTTATATTGTAATTCAAAGCAAACTTTCCGCCTCGAGCAGAACGTGCGAGACAATCGGCAGCATTTATGAGCCGTGGCCAGGCTGGGCGTTCAAGGGTTAAGCAGTCAAGTATATACAATTTGAATTTAACTTGATTTTCGATCAGTTATGATCTTGAGTGACTTTAATAAGCAATTTAACAAATTCATTTGTTGGTTTTCATTTCAAACATCTATACATATTTTAGACTTCCTATTGAACAAGTTTTGAATTATTAGAGTTCCCCTAGCTCTAAATGCAATCTATTATTGTCTATTAATACCGTTTCAAGTAAGATTTAATTAAAAGTCTTGTGAGTTTGAACCCTCGGTGAAAACTTGGCTTAAACACACACACCCACAGTTTGGGAAACTATTGCGAAAATTAAGAAAAATACCCAATGCGGTTATAATTTTTTTCCTTGGTTTTTCGCTTAGTTTTTGGATTTTCCCTGCGGCATGGGCCGAGCCAAGTTTTTATGCTTCCTTTTTGGCCACAAGTTGCGCGCTTGTTTGGCCAAGTTGAGATCTCCTGGGGGGTAGCACAAAGTAGTGGGGGCGATCTCCGCCGCTGCACAGAAGTTGTGCACAATTTTCTAATTAAATTCATTTGAGACCCTCACGCACTCCATGGGGCACGGGCCATGGACCAGCTGCCGCGTGCCCTGCATTCGCGATGGACGAGCCCTTTTGCGGATTGACTTTACGTTCTGCATTTGAGTGAATGACCGATGTGCAACCGACCTTCAACAAACTTCATACCCGTTGCCTGCACAATTTGCAATCGGAAAAGAAAAGCGGAAATGTCTCTCGTTCTTGCACCAACACTGAGCGAAATAAAGTAGTATTCAATTCGAGTAGAAACAATGATTAACATATAATGGGAGTACATTACTTCAGCACATCAGTACTAATTCAAGTAAAATTCAATTAAATCTTTTGAAAAATCGTTGCTAGTGCACTTTGCATCCTTTGTTCTGTTAATACATTTTTCTTTCAGTGTACTACTGCAGCCCTCACCCCTCGCCACAGTCTGCGGCTGCTGCCGTCTGCTTATGCGGCATCGATGACATTGTGTGTAGCATAAAGTAATTTCCGTCTTGCACAAGCGGCGCTTCCGGTGCGGCAAACGTGCGCCGATTCGAGTCCTGACACTTGCTGCGCGCGAGTATGTGTGCGAGTGCGACTGTGTGTGTTAGCCAGCTCATTCCGTGTTTTCTTCTGCTGCTGCTGCTTCTGCTGCTTGCCATCATCATTTTTTCCCTTGCCTGCACACACGCTAACATGGAAATAATCAAAATGTCGCATTGAGATTGAAAATCACTGCATTTGCCAACACTTCCGCTCAAGTGATGAGCCAGTTGTTGCCCCACTCTGAGTGTGTGTGTGTGGCCTTAAGGGTGTGCGAGGAGGGGAGGGGAGGAGTGTGTGTGTGTGTGTGTGTGTTATCAGCCAAATTGACAATAAGTTGCTGTTAAAGACAGCCGTAAGAGAAATGTGCCATGTAAGCAATTTTGATGACTGCTTTTTGCTCGTTGACATTGGATTTTGGCTTAGCTTCGATTTTACCCTGGCTGAGCTTAAAGGCGTGGTCGGTGGGCGGCTTTGGGTGGGGGCGTATGCCGGTGTGTAGGTGGGGGTGGTGCTGTTTGATTTTGGCCCAAGCAAAAGTGATGAGCGAGCTGTGAGCGATGACACGTGGCGATTAGTGTACAAGTTAAGTAATGAAGAAATAGGACGCAGTTTCTGTTTTCAACTTGCTTATTATTTCTATATTTATTGTAATTAATTCTATGCCTATTTTTTGCAAATATCCTGCACAGAAATCTCTCAATAATCTAAAGTACTAGGTAAGTTGTAATATCTTAAAGGCTTTTGCATTTTCATTTATCTAACTTTCAAAACGTTAGAGGCATACTTTTCCACAGAATTTTTAGGACACAAATTGTAAAGCAAACAATGCCGAAGGATACACTAAGAAAAATGCCAAAATAGTGGGCTAATGATAAAATAACAAAGCGAAAAGGCCAAAACCAAATGCTTTTTAAGGGGGCGGGGCGGCAACTTCCTGGTGGCGAGAGCTAATGCAAAGTTGGTTGCTCAACTGCTTAACATATTACGCATACGCCTAGTTGGCCCCTGGCATTAAGTATACGACCCGACATCAGCCAGAGGGAGGTGCGGAAGGAAAGCAGAAATAATATGGCCAACTAAAAGCCCTACACCCGTCAGCAGAATCAGCAACAACTGGCGGGCAGCTACTTACTTAAAAAGCATTGAGCCTAAGTAAACTTTTACGCCAATCCCCCGCCCACACAGACTGCACTTAAAGCGGCTGAAACCGCCGCAAGACCATGATGGGGATGGGCATGGGAATGAGGGTGGGCATGGCCATGACAAGGACACGGCTCGGACCAAGGACGCGGCGTTTGGAGAGCTTAATGCAAGCCAAATGATGTACAAACAGTTGCTGGCGGTGTTGCTGTCGGTTGTTGGGGGCATTAAAGTTATGCCAACTGCAAGTGAGAGTTACGCAGGCGAGCCTTGGCAGAGCGGCGTGAAAAAATATTGACAGGCTCTCCTTGTGAGGAGATCAAGCCGGAGGTGCGGGATGGGGGGAGAACTGGGAAAAATCAAGGGAATAGCGGTAAAAGGCACGACTGGAAAGGAAGCCTTGGCCTGTCAGTCAGCAAGCGGCTTATGAATTAATGCAAAACAGATTGCCCAGCGCTGAGGGCGACACTTTGCACCTTTTTCTTCCGCGTTTATTTTCTCCCTCCTCCTGCTCCTCTTTTATACTTTAAATATTTACCCGGCTAGGAAAACTACCCAACTACCCGACCGACTGGCGTTTAAATTGCACGCCCCAAGGAGGGTTTATAACACCTGAGTGGGCGCTGGCTGTGACAACTGACCCTCCCCTGACGAGGGTAGCAGCTCCTTGGGTCGCAGTGCCTACTATCACGAAGGCTTGATCTGCCCGCTCGATTCCAGTATTTTCATTTTCAATTTGAATTTTTATGGGCGCCGCCTTGTAAAAAGCAAATATCCTGGCGCCATGGCAATGTTTGTCGCTTTATTAGTTTATCGCAACTTGAGCATCTCCCGGGAGGAGAGACCGGAAGCAGCAGATGTTCCACTGTTCCAGCGCCCATTGTCCTTCATCAGCGCTGTTGCTTCCGTTTCTCCGTCCGTCTCCGTCTCTGTTTCCAGCTCCATCTTCATCTCCATCTCAATCTCTATCTTGCTGGCCCGCTTTCTTTCGCACTTTCCACTTATTGTTTCGCCGGTTCCCTTTATATTCGCTCACATATTTTTTCCTCTCGTGCGACATTCTATAAATTAATCAGACGAAGTGCTTGGCTCCTGCCGGAGGACTTCCACTTCCTGGCCATGGCCAGCCAGCCTCCTGAGCTGGCAACTCAATCGCGATAAAGCCCCAGGTGAATTATAGTTATTTGATTTTGTTTTGGTGATTTGTTTGCTGCTCGCAGCGACTTTCCGTTCTTTAAAGCCCCGACATCTAATTGAATTGCACTCGAGTTTAGTGTAAGTTTCTCCATTCCAAGGACCCTCACTGTTCCACCGCATCGAAGGGGGAAAAGAAATAATAGTGCCCAAATTATGTGGCATGCATAAATTTTGCTGGCCAGGAAGCCGCCGCCAACTCGTGCTGCTTATCGTCACGAAAACGAGAAACTTTGCATGTGTTGGGGCTGATGTGCCTCTGTGTGTGTTTGAGAGAGGAAACTCCATTAGATTTTGAAACAAGAAGGAATCTTTATCTTACTTAAGACAGCTGTATAAATACACTTTCTAAAGGAGGAATTTTATTAGAGAGAAAATTAAACTTAGTTAGTTTTAATTTTTAGGATAAATTCTATGTTTATTACATCAAATTCTAAATTCTTTACATTATTGTGTAGATCTATAGCATTCGTTTTTATATATGGAAAATATATGAACTTTAAAGAACCAGTTTTGTATTTTTTTACAATTATTTTTCGCTTCTTATAAGTGAAACGGTTTGAATGTAAATAATAGAAATTCTGGGATCACTTTTTATTTGCGTTTATTGATATTGATCCCCTTATTCTGCATTTTAAACTAGGCTACATGCCTTTATATAGAGTACAAAGAGAGAATCTTGTGCAGGGACAACAAGCTGGGCCAAGAAGGCGGAAGCGAGAGGGCTAAATGGTAGCGGGTTGGTGCGGGGAGAGGCAGGCAGGCTTTCCTTGGTAGAATGGCAGTCAAATCTGTGCATACAAGTTGGCGGGATTGAAAGTGCATAAAGTTGAGTTTATTGTCGGCTAAAGTATATGCTTTATGCTCCGTGCTTTATGGTGGTAATGCTCGCTCACTCCTCCCCCCTCTCCTATTCTCGTCTTCCCGCACACACACACATGCCACACACAAATCTTTATCAGGCGAGCCAAGAAATTATGACGGAAATCTAAAAAGTTGTGCATTAAAACTTGTTTGTGGTCTACTTCGCTCCTGACTGGAGCCATAAATATGAAAAGCAACAAAGGCAAGAAAAATGTGAGGTTGTTGCTTAAATGGATAGCAATTATAACATACACACACACACACCTTTTGAGAAAAGTTTTTAGTCTACCAAAATTCCTTCTGCCGCATTTATCCTATTTAATTTTCGGATATAGTTGGCTTCTAAGCATTAAGTTCGAGAGGCACAAAGCAAAGGCATTCCCCAAAACGGTTTGACAAACTTTTAATTTCGATGAATTTTAAGCTCGTTAAAGCTGTGAGTCATTGAAGTCACTTCAACAGGACACTGTCATGCGCCCAATAAAACCCCTTGCCATATTTTGAGTTGAAGCCATAGCAGAATCCAATGACCATACAATAGAAATAGAAATTCCCTGGGCGACAGATTCACCTTCATATTCAGCTCTGGCCCCGGCTTTGCCATTGGCTTTGGCTTGGAGATTCCCGGATTCCCGGATACTCCGATTTCCAGATACTCGGCGGGCTCAACTCTGGCTTCAACCTCGACCGCAGCACAAAAATATTTTCAATTATGATGCCGGAGTGAGGAACTCTAGAATTTTTCAATTAAGCTGCTTACTGCGGGGAGCAGGGGGACTTTCGCCCAACTCAAAATGGAATTTCTCCGGCAGCAACAACAAAAAATAAGTAGGAAAAAAGATTGTCTGCAATAGTTTTCGCCGCTGTTGTAGCAGTGGCTGTGGCTGCTGCTGTTGCTGGTGTTGGAGGGTAGTAAAAGTGCCGGACATAAAGGTAAAAGCATTAAAGTTATATGCGATTTAAACTAACAATTCCTGCCGCTGTCGCCTCCGTTGCTGTTGCTTATTCTATGGAGGAAGGGGTGCGAAGGGTAGTGGCAGTGGGTGGCACTTTTATGTGCCAAGGCAAAAGTTGTCCCAGCTTTAGTGGTGTCCCCATCCTGGGCCCCTTCCCCTATTCCCATCTGCACACCCCTCGGCCATTTTGCACCGCCCACAACGTGTCCGCGCGCCATAAAAATTTGCAACAGCTGCACCACTGCAGTGGTTTCAGGGGATGGGGAATTGGACTAGGAATGGGTCCGAGAGTTACCTTGACAGCAGTCAGCCAAAAAGGATCTTAGGTTTTCTTTTTTTTTCCAGTGGCTTTTCATACCCTACACAAAGGAGTTTGTGCACGAAAAGAGCACTTTTGTTATGATGAAGATATTTCGATATGGTAAGAATATAAGCTTAGAGTCAGTGCTTAGATTAAGCCCAAAGGTTGGAATTTCTTTTAAATTAAAGTTGAAGAACTATCTGAATATATTACAAGCGGAATATTAATATCTAAGGCAAGTTAAGTTGCCTCAAATAAAAAAATGTTTACTATTACAAAATAAACTTTACAATAGGTTGCATCCCAGTTTACAGGGCATAGGTTTCGCCAAGATGCTGGCTGCTTTTAGCCGCTTCTTAGCTGGCTTTTGTTTTTGCGGTTGCTTTTGTCCAATAATTCGGTCTATCTAATGGCAGCACCGAATGCATTTTGCAACGTATCTTCAGTTGGCAAATAGCCTTAGACGCCCAGCCCCCAAAAGTCTGTGCATAAAATAACAATATAATGCCACGACCACGGACGGAAGGGAAGGTGAGGCGGGATGATGGTGGATTGGCAACTGAGTGCTGCTGCTGGCCAAGAAAGCCAAGCAGGAGAAGCCCGGAGTATTGTCCTTTGGGCGACTTACGTTTGCCCGGGAGGATGTCAAGTTTTTAGTCCTCCATTTTTGTGGGTATTTCGTTGACTGGGGCTTTGCAAGTGCTTATGTTAGTTTCGCCTGTGGTCAGCTTTGATGTTAATTTGCGAATTCTGGACTCGGTTTGGCCCTCGGCCCGATCCATATCGCTCTATGCGTATCTGTGAAATCAAAGTCATAAATTACCGAGCAGCGGAGCCACGGCCATTTACTTAATTAGTTTCTTTAAAGCCCATCACTTGGACGTCCTGGAGAGATATGTATATGGTATATATATATATTAATGTGTATGCATTAGGTGGGAGGGTGGTGGTGAAAGAGGGAACTCAAGTTTTTTGGCAGCCGAAGCCTTGTGGCTGCTTTGGACGGGGCCAATTACGATAATTGTCGCGTTCATTTTTCATTTGACAACGTGCGACAGCCACAGTTACAGTTACTGTTACAGTTACTGCCAGTAACCAGTTACTGCCTTGACAACTCGCGCGTTGCCAACAAAAAAAAAAAAAAAAAAAAGAAATGCTGGGTTGGGGGTGGCTTTTGTAATAATTCAATGAGCGCTGCTTCATTTGTCACATTGCTCATACGCCATGTGCAACGCAAACGGAAACCTCGGCGACCAAGTGAAAGTATTCATTATACTTACATTACTTTCCCATCTTCCCCTTACCCCTACTCCCCCTGTCCTTGCCAATCTTCTCTCTTTTCTTGGCCATCATTTCGGTTCGGTCTTCGCCGTGCCGGGCGAGCTTTTGCCATTACAATAAATATTTGATTATATATTTTTGCAAGGACCTTAAATCGGCTCCAGGGCGGTGCGGTGCGGCACGGAGTGCGGTAAGGTGGCTTGAGCAGCATATAAGCGAGAAATTGGCACACCTGCTCAGGGTTGCCGGGATTGCCAGCGACGCGTCGATGGAGTACAGTTGACCCAGTTGCCGGGCATCTCTCCGTCCGAGCGGGCTGAAACGGAGTTTGTATAGAGCAAATTGAATGGTCTCCGACCTGAGCTCCACTCGAGCGGTTCAATGCACCTTGTCCCTGCTTCTGTCTGTGGCTGAGAGGGTTGACTTTAACGTTGTGGAAACTTCTCTTAACCTTAATTTATTTGAAATTTATATTGAAAGAAATAAGACTAGTGATAATAAGACAAAGGAATGCATACAATTTTCCTATTATTGTCTGACTTAATTTATTAAAAACTTTAAAATATTTATGAATATAAAATTATTGGTATCTAGAATCAAAAACCGAGCTGTCTTAAGTTATTTCTTAAATCCCAAACTCACCTAAACGCCCCTCTTCAATCGTTGATTGTGAATCTTAGATCTGCCTGGTTACATGTTCAAAGCCCTTGTCGATGCATTTTAAAAGACAACAACGAGGCGGACATTGGCTCTGGTAGTCGGGCACTTGAACTCTCCGATCGGGAACAGGCAGCTGCACAAATTTGCAAAAGTGCAACGTTATCTGCATGAGGAATTTGAAAGTTGCCAAGCTCCTGCAGTTGTAGTGGCTGCCATGGATGCTGCCGTTGCTGTTGCTGCTCTGCCTAATCTCAATGCAATCACTCACAGCAACAAACTCGGCCCAGGAGATGGCCAACTGTGTGGGGGAAGTCGCTCGTAGGCCGTTCGGTTTCACACTTGACTCTCGGCCGAGAGCAACAACAAAGTGGCTGCTTGAGTTCGGCTTAAGTGCGGCATGCTTTTAGACCCTGCCACTCTCGCCCCCTACCTAAACAGGTTCTGTTTCCTGTTACTGCCTCCTCCCCCAGTGCTGTTGGTGTCAATCACTTGGCAATTTACAAAATGCACTCCGGCCGAAGAAAGAATGCGGGAATGAGAACGAATGGAACTCAGTGAGAATGTCCTGCGGCTGACGGGGCCTACATATGATGAATGCCTCCTGCTTGTTTGGGGCTTCGTGTAAGTTTATTGTCTGCCTCTGCCATTCCCCAAACGCAGCCCTAACACTTCATTTCACTATCACTTGGCCGCTGACAGGGAGCAGCGAGTGCCGGCCGAGGTGTCATGTCGTACAAGAGTCTTTTTTGCCAAGATTGTCATTCCAAAAAGGCACAGGAAGAAAATCAGCTGGGGTTTCTAACATGTAACTGAAAAGCCTCTACACATGCGGCTATAAATATGTTAAATTGTATGTGGTTTGCACTCTAAAAAGTAACCTAAGGTATGACCTATTAAATACTATATACTTTAGGTAATTGAATAAAAATAAATCTCTTTTTTTCTGTTAATGTTAAGGAGACGTTGCCAAGGTCTAGAAGTTTGGCTGTCTTGATAAAGCCCCAAACGAACACCTTTGTATCAGTCAACTGTGTGTTGGGCAAAGCGGAAGTGCTGTCAAAGTGGGCTTACCTATCGGATTAGTTTGCCCATCCCCTCGTAACCCACCTTAACCCACTCATATGCATTTAACCCTTTATTTGCGGGGGGTGGTAGGAATTAATGTGCCGACAGCTCTCGGCTCCGTGAACACACTCGCCCAGCAATTCACTCTCCGAGGGCGTTGGCATGTAGTTTAAAGTTTGGCGCGTCTCCTGACACTTAGACAGCAACAACTCATCAACGTCACGAGCAGCAAAAACACAGTCAGCTAACACAGAACACAATAAAAAAAAAATATATACAAAACATAACACGGCCAAAGTAAAAACAACTACTGAGGCACTTGGCAAAAACTGTGAAACAATATTAGTGATAGTCTGGATGGGTTACATTTCATTCCACATGTGTGAATTAAGCGTCAATCACAGTAAATGCCACAGAAGCCGAATAAGGGCGAAAATAAAAGGGATGCAAAAATCGTACAATATTATGTATGTGTTCTTTGGGCTGAATTTAGGAATAGCGCTTAAATTGAAAATTCGACAAAAGAGAATATTCTAGGTAAATTTATAAGGTTTCCTGAGGTTTTACTCCCAAATTACTATAATCTTAGTTTATGTGAAATATGAACTTGAATTAATTTTGAATTAACAATACATTTTCTCGAAGATATCTAATTTTAAGATTATTATTACGCTGTGTAAAATTTAAGTTTCTTTTTAAATAAAATAATACCTTTGTGATCCTTGTAAAATTAGTTATTTTTTCAGGGGTAAACTTTTCCACACCCGGATAGACCAAAGAGCAAGAGTTAAGCGAATTCAAAGCCCAGCAGGGTTTCCTTAGCGAATGAAATTAATCATGTAATCAAAGCTCCCAGCGAGCTGTTAGTGATTCCCTCTTCGTTTTAGCCAGGTTCGCCTGCGGGTCTGCCTTTGACAGGACTGGGGGGCGTCTGTCTGTTGACAGTCGGGCCTCCGCTGGGTTGTCAACTTATTTGGGGGCCGGGGTCCTGGTGCTCTGCGGGTCCTGGCCTCCTCCGCTCTGCTTGCTCGGGGGGCTTGGAGTTGAGCTGCCGGCACTCGGGGAGTTGTCGTCTTAGTTGTGAACCTCCGCCATTGTCTTTTCGTTTCTGTGCTTGCTCGCTCGCTTGCCGGCGCACTGTCATTAAGTTTTATTTAATTCCGAGTCCTGGCAGCGCCAGGTCCTGGTAGTTTTTATTGTTGCGACAGTTTTTGCTAACAAATTGCTTAGCGTCAAGTGTCGTGTAATTACGATGGACAGAGCGAGTGAGCGACGGACCCACATGTGCCAAAATGTTGTTATTAGATTGTTGCCGGCAAGTCACTGGGGAGAGCTGCATTTAATTTTTCTTATTTGCCGCCGTTGGCCCACAATTGATGCCATAATAATAGCTGGCCTCCGTTTTGCGGCTGCTAATGATGCCGAACTGGCAAACTGGCCAACTCGCCAACTGGCCAACTGTGGCCCCGATGCCAGCTGCTAATTATGCGTGGGTTGCCCTTCGACCGGGTCCTTGGGGAAGAATGGACGATGATGGACGGTCAAGCAATCTGGGGTAAATCGGGGTCAGGGCGGCGAGTGAAATGTTCGATTCCCTCGCAATTAAACCAGCTAACTGCTCCAGGAGCGAAAGACTTTCAAGCTAATAAAGAGGAAAATGGAGATGAGGGGATAACGGAATCAGTTAGCTTTTATATAAGGTTTAAATCACTTGCAAATACATGGAATTGATGCAGTTATTATACAAATAAAGGTAGGGAATTCACAGTTAAAATAAAATAAATAAATAAATATTGTTTTAATTAGATTGTATTTGTTTACGTACATATTAAAAGCAAAAATAATAATGATAAGATGAGTAACGAGCATCCGATGAAATGCATACCTTCTCACTAGCCCAAGGTTGAGATTGCAAAAATCTTGAGCCCTATCTCTCGGATGCAGTTTTGGAGACAGACCAAGATGTATGTATGGCGTTACGCATCCTGCAATTTGATTTGATTTTGTTGGTACAGTTTCTTACAAACGCTAAAAGCTTAAATGTTTTAAATAAGTGTCCTAGTCACACCTCCTTTGTTACAAGGGTGCTATAATAGACACAGCAAGTATTATATTTTTGATAAACATCCTCAGGCGACCATATTTAGACCATATTATCTCGATCTTGGTGACACTCTTGTAGGATGCAGAAATAAAAATCTGGATTACCTTAAAGAGTTTATAAGATCCGGAGACCTTCTTATATCCATTCAATTATATTCATTCAATCTTATGTCCATTGAATTGTCAATTTATATCCACTTAATCTGCTTAACTATCATTTGAGTTGTTTTCAATAGATACAGGCTTCAGTTACACAAATGTCTGTTATTTTTATGCACCTGGTTACCCCTGCAAATGACTCCCCCGCTGTAATTTCTTCTGGAATTCCCTGCCCGACGCGAATGCTGCCAACATCATATCCAATTAACATCATTGCCCGGCCGCAGTGGACGGCATTTGCCTGGACCATAATTAAAGCCCAACTGCAACGAAAAAAGTGAGCCGGACAAAACCAGAGCGCAGCTACAAATGCTGCAGTGCCGTCCTTCGTCCGTCGTCGTCCTGCGACCAGAGTCCTGACTGCTCTCTACTGTCCAGTTGGCCTGGCTAAATTGTTTGCCCGTCGCTGGCCGCATAATTACGGAGTTTTGAACAGAGGCCGCGTGTCAGGCGCCAGAGCGACATTTTAAAATTGGCGCATAAAATGTCAATTTGATGTCATTGGATCAACTTAAATGCGCTGCTAGTCCGGCTAGTCCGGCAGGTCCTGCCCTTACAACGGAGCTTTCGGGCTGTCCTGGTCCTGCGGGGTTAATTTTGGCATCGCGAAAAACTCCTACACAAAGAAAAACGGGGAAAGACTACGATTAATATACAAAAATTCCCCGGGCTCTAGGTCCTGAACTACTTCTGAAAAGACATAGAGAGTTTTGTTTAAAGTGTCGGTTATTTAATGATTAAATAGATTATACCATAATAATAACATGGTATTTTCTCCAGTGCAGATATTCACATGCCGCAACGAACTTCACCCCCATAGCGAGAACGTCTGTCATGTTGCAGGCACTGTAGGGTCCAGAACTCGGGGCTGGGATTTGGGAGAGAGTGCTGCTGTTCTGTTGACATTGACGTTGTCATGTCGGGTGCTGGGCGGCGCCTTTTGGCCAGCCTCGCAAATACCTGTTTAT
This sequence comes from Drosophila leontia, assembly GCA_008042735.1. NCBI lineage: Eukaryota > Metazoa > Arthropoda > Insecta > Diptera > Drosophilidae > Drosophila > Drosophila leontia. The sequence goes on from VNKB01004266.1 coordinate 45,005, forward strand.
GTTATGCCAGGCAGCAGCCTCATTGACCAACGTCCTGTGTCGGTAGTCCAGTCCTCCGACGTCAAGCTAACGCAGATTAGTTTACTTAAATTGATGACAACTTGGCGCTGATAACAATGTGCCGCCGAGTGTTTTACACTCAACGATTTGTTCCGGATAGTTAAAGAAGATATAGTTAATTATTTGTATTTAAGATTATAAATTGATTTATATAATAAATATTAATTTAGTTACTTATTCGTTAATGTTTTATATATATGTATATCCAGCTTCGATTTTTTGTTTTGTTTCAGTGCAACGTTGTTGCATGCCTTGAGGCAGCGCCAGCGCTAAGTGGGTCACCGTGTGGGCTGTGGCTGCTGGAGCTTGGTGCATTAATGATGAAGTGGGGTAGTGAGTGGCCGGCGGTGTGGGGCTTAATTAAATGATCTGGCAGGTGCATTAATCAATTTTTTCAACTCTCTCTACGGATCTGGCATAAAGTTTGCTTATTTCCCTGGCGACCACTGCCTGCTCCACCTGCTCCACCTACCTGCCACATACATTATTTACCATTCTTATGGCACCTTTTTTGGCATAACTTTGGCTTACTTTAAATAAATCAACGCTGGCCAAGCCAGACACGGCGACTCCCACTTTTTGAACAACTTTTTATGGAGCGAGTGTGTGTGGTGTTCGTTTTGAAATATGAGCAACCTACTGGGGGCTGCGGTGGGACAAAGCGGAAGGGGGCTTGTCCGCGCTATAAAGTATGCAACAGTTGATGGGAAGGGAGTACCAGGGCAGCACACCAAGCTATTGACTTCGAATAAAATATGACTAGGACAGAGATGAGTTTGTGGATGGAGCCAAGCATAAAATGAATACAGGAATTAGGTTAAGTTAAGGACTTTAAAACAGTAGAACATCCTTTTGCTATTTACTACTTAAAACGCTTTTAAATGTTTAAATTAAATTTTAAATTTTGTTGGCTTTTATTTAGGTTTAAAAAGAATCAACGACTCTTTGTGTCTTATTCTTTAATATCTCCTCCTATTAACTATGATTTTACACTTCATTAAGCACCGGATATTTTCCCATTTTTATGCTTTTCCACTTCAATAAATGCTGTCAATTCTTACTAGAATTCTTGATTCAATTCAAAGTTCGGCTCGGCGAGTACTGGGCAAATTCCAAAGCTTTTGTTTCGACAATTAAGAAAATTATTTAAATTAATTGCGAAATACGCATACATATTTTAAGTACACAGCATAGCATTCTTATGCGGCATAAAGCACGGAAAATCCGGTGACAGCTAATTTACTCAGGACAAACTCGTTCTCTAAAAACTGTGTAGTCGTTTAATTATTTTTAGAAAATTCACGGGAAAATTATGCAAGGGCAAGCGAAAATATTCATTAAGTACTTGCTGCTCATCAGAAATTTAGAGGCGACCGGCCCGAGTCGAAGGTTGTAAAATTGTGGCAAAAAAAACAAATGAAGTGGGAAGCTGGGAAGAAACTATACCTATTTTCAGAATGTAATTTTGCCAAGAGACGCTGAAAACTTTCCTGTCTGACCCGAAAACGTGGGTCGGTACGAGCAGCTTTGAACTCGTTGGAGGGAGCTGTGTGCCGGTGTGTTTATTATAAGTTTTGCCTCTTGCACCTTGGATAGCTTTCCACAGATACACTAAGCAGAATTGTGATAGCAATTAATATTTATTTAAAACGTCATAATTTATACATAAATCTACTCAAATTATTATGAATCTATTTGCTTAGTATAAAAGTATATATTCTACTTGAAACTATCTGATCCCAAATACTTGAATTTTTTAACAAAAATATAAATAATTATATAGATGGGGAGATATCTCAATGTTTTTCTTATTAGAAGATAAAATTTAGATTCATAGATTCCAACCCAGGTTCCTTCAGAAGAGTCGCATGTTCTAGAATGTTCCCATCTCAATTTATAGCAAACTTTTCGCTCTGTGTACACCAGGCTTTCTCTCTCGCTTGCTTTTATTTTATCTCTCTCCATCTCCCTAGTTCGGGGCGAGCCTTTCGGGGCGAGGACAACTTTTCATTTTTGTCTCGGGCGCACAGTTTGACACCCGGTGTCAAATGATGTGTCAAAATGTGCACAATTTACCGTATGCCGGACCTGCTAAAAGCCGCCTGATGAGCAGTTGGCTTGGATGGATGTATGGAGGCGGGGGCCAAGGGTATGCCGGGATGAATGGATGAGTGCAGGGTGCGGGGCTTCATCTGGGCTGGGTCTTCGGATGGCCGAGAGAGTGTGGGCCGACGTTGTGGGGTTAAGTGTGTGCGGGATTAATAGCCGGCACACGCTGTCGAGTGCCTCTGGATTTGACTCTTGTACCTGTCACCTTCTCCCTCGCCTCGTCCTCGCCCTCGATCACCTACTTTCGGCCCCTGTCAACATGTTTCTTTGGGGGTCATAAATGTTTTGGCAACTTTAATGGGGCATCCGTTTATCCAGCACGTGTAATTGCCGTACAATTTTTCTTATGTGTGCGATATCTTTCGGCACTCAACCGGATCCCTGGCCCTCCTCCGCTCGAGTGTATTATAAATTATGCTTAGCTATTTGGGAAAATTAAAACGCACACGGCACATTTTTAAATGCATGCACGTGCATGTTGTCGTTACTTCGGAACCCCTTGCTTGCCACCCCGCCTGGTTTTGAGCTCCTCGCCTCGCACCTTTGTGTTTTGCGCCAACGTCAATTTTTCACATAAAGTTTGCCAAACGCTTGACTTGCATATAAATGACTTCGACGGAACCGGAAAGCGGAGCCACGAGGAAGTGGAAGAGGAAGTGGAAGTAGCGTAGGTGAAGGCTCCCAAAAGCATTCGGTTGTCAACTCTTTCAACGTGTATTACATTTTCAGCTGAGAAGTGGCGATAGGAGAGGCGAGCGGGAGAGGGAAAATAATTTCCTTTGCGTAATATATGCTGTATGAGCTCCGCTTTCCTTTCCTTTCATTTTCCTTTCGCTTCCGTGTTTTGTTTTTTTATTCCAGGGTAGAAAATGCACGCTGAGAGGTGTGAAAAATGTATGCGAACAAGGTTGCAGTCAGGTTAGGTGGAAATTTGAATGCGGTTTATGGGAAAATAATGGAAGATGTCGATTAGGGAGAATTCGAACTTATTAATACCAAAGAAAGTAGCATGAAATCAGGGAGTGAATATATATATATATTTGACAAATTTCAATAATATATAAATATAAAGGAATTTGGAAAGCTTTAAAATGTTTGCATTCTTTAAGAAGCATTGATCTAAAAATAATTTTAATGTATTTGTATAATAGTTAAATTGCCATTTTCGACATATATGTATATCAAACAATAAGTTATACAAAAATTAACACCACTAGGTTGTTCACAGATAGATATACGATTAGATTCCCATTCCCTACCAATCGAAATGCCGATGTGGTTCCCTACACTAGGACATCGCTTTAGCACGTTAAAAGCTGCGCCCAAAGTGAATAATACTCTCGCGACGTGCTGTCATTTTCAACTAAAATAAAAACACAAACACACTCAGAAGCACACACATACACACACTCGCACGCACATTATTCATAAATAGTACGCATATTACCAGTGCAAGTACCAGTACCAAACAGTTGTTGGAATTGCTGAAGGAAATGAGGAGATGGAACACTCCACTTCCTGCATTTGTAAGCGATCAAATTTGACGTGCACTTATAAAGCAAATTGGCATTCCCAGCTCACATAGGTGGCACTCCCTACGTGCAGCTATTTTTGCATAAATACGTTTTTAAATTACATTTGCGCGCATTACGTATACGCCGTGTGGATGCCAAATGATGCCGACCCTAAGCCTCGTGACAGGAACATAAAAAATGCCTCTCTAAGTGCAATGAATCAAGCAATTTTAGGGGGTCCAACGGCTTTTGGGGTAATGGAATGGGATGCATTAACAGCCTGATCAAAGCCTGATCCAGCGCATTTGTCATCAATCAAAGTTAAATCTCACTGTTTATGATTTGTGTCAATGCCAAGAGACGACAGACGAAGAGGGAAAACTTCAGCAGATAAATAAATAAGCCCCCTGAAAAAGTAACGCGTAAATGTGCGTTAAAATGGTTTGTGGTTCCTCAATTTCTGATTTTTATATCGATGTGTGTGTGACGGAGCTGCAAATTATCAATAAATAAATAAAATTACGCCCGCTTTGGCTTAATGTTTGGATTTCAAGTTGATGTCTGGTATTTGATTGGTTTTCCTCTGGCATCGTCCTGCTTCTCCTCCTCCGCCGCCACCGCCGCCTATTGTGGCATTCAAGATGACAAGTGCCATCGGGGGTTAGGGACTCGGCAGCCTATTCGATGCTTCATTTTTAGGATTGAAATGTAATTGGGTAATTATCCAACGATAGCAAGGCTGCAAGTCATGAAGAATGTGGTTTCGGAACCCGGAAAATCAATAAAAATGTATAGTAAGCTTTAAGAAATATTTGAAAAGTATTTATTGGAACAGAAACCCCATTTTATTTAGAAATAATTACTTTATCTGAAAACTAACCAACCACAAAGCAAAATACATTTTTGAGGGTATAAAGACCCCACATAAAACAGCATCCTTTTAAGGCAAACATAATACTTATTTAATTGTTAGCTAAATTATGATTACAGAAAATGTGGGCTGCCTGTCTGAGTATCTTTTCCCAAAAGGACGTCTCTCTCTTGATGGACTCTCCGACATTGTCCTTGATTAGGCCGCTGGAATCTCAAGAGCAGGCATATTAATTGCTCATAAACAACCCGACGCCAGGGTGAATAGCATCTCCTATCCAGCTCGACCTTGTTTATTATTCAGTGTCATTTGCCACTGAGCAATTACGCGTTCTTGCGGGCCCCACAAACACCGAAAGGCTTAGACAACAAAAGCCCACATTCAACACAGTTTGGCAGACTACACCTGTCAGTAAGTTTTAGGGGCAAAACTTTGTGTGCTTTTTTTTACGTCTGCCGTTCGTGTTTGCGAGTGTGTGATAACCGACTGAGATTTCATGACTTCAACGCAGGCTTTTCACTTTCTTCAAGAGGTTCAGTGGCGAGGGAAAAAACGTTATCAAAATTTATTGAGCGCTGTCATGAAGCTGTCAAAGTCGATATCAAAAACATTTGATTTTTGACTTTATTTTGGCAGCCCAAAAAGCAAAAGCAACAAGCTGAGACCGAGTCCCAAGTCCCAAGGCCCGAGGCCAAGGCCCAGCCCAATTCCAAAGTCCCAGTCCAAGGTCCCAGCCCCGTTCTCGGTCCCCGTCCAACCCGAAAATCCCACCCCGTAACGCACATTATAGCCGCGACCGTATGTGATTCCCCTTTTGTTGTTGTCTCGGCGAAAAGAAAGAAATAATCATAATAAAAAAGCCCATAAAAGAAGCCGTGAGCCATGCAGCCATCTCCGAAATTTTCATGCTCTCCCAAGGCGCTGGCACATTGATAAATTAATGATTGCCGGGGCTGCCAAAGACGTTGAAACCCTCCGCTTTCAACAGCGAATTTCAGGCGAATATAAAGCGACTGAGGTGCAGTCAGTCGATAGGGTTGAAAAAAGGTGATTTTGTGTATGGGGTGGGGATTGAGAATGGGTGGGTTTTATGGGAAATCAATCTAAATGTATGCATAAGTTGTTCGGAATTCCTCTTTTAATAACATTGATGTATGATGAGGGAGTTTGAGACGGCTTCAGCTAAAAAGGGTGCTCTTTTTTGTTAAACTTGCTTTGGAGGTGGAAAATTAAAAAGGATGCTTTATAAATTTTACGTGTTCATGTATTATTACTTAATAAATTAGATTTAAATATGAGATAGTTTAAAATGTATAAGTATTCTTGAGCAGCAGTCGAATCGATCTAGTTGTTTGTTTTTACGCAAACTCGTCTCTAAGTTATGAAGTAATATGAATGAAACTTTCCAGATAGTCTTTTTGACTATTCTCAATACAATATTGTCAATGCGGAGGAGTATAGCAGGCATGTTAGCTGCCATTAGAACCATCAGAAAATTTTTATATTTTTATTTACTTTGAGATATGGTCATTTCGTATATTCAGAAGATCAGTTTTAATTTGATGAAAATCTGAAAAATGTAAAGCTGTGAATGTAAACAGTAACTGTAAACCTTTAAAAATTAAAATATAATTATATATATTTTCTTTATATATTTTTCTTCTTTAATAAAACAAACTATATTTTCTTTGGCGTGTCCAAGGTAGTTTTCTTTCTTGTTGTTTCTATATATCCTTTGTGATCGAAAGAAGATCTTTAATGATATTGATCTTAAGGGGAACTGAAAATTATAAACAAGTGTAAGTACATGCTGCATTTATAAGAAAATGAACTGTACACTTTTATTTATATAAATCCTTGGCATTTCGTTGGCTAGTATGGAGATTCCTTGGGTCTCGAACCTAATGAATATTAATCGTTGCCTGAGTGACCGACCCTCCTCTGGCCACTGGCACCTGTGTCTATATATCAAAGCGTCAAAGCCACTTGTCTTATCAGCCGGGCAGACGGCGGGTTCCGATGAGTTGAGCGGGACTATTAACAAAACAAATATAGTTTCTGCATGAGAGGGCCACTGGCATTTGTCGGCTTGTGGAAAATATCCGTGCTGTCCCTTCCCTTTCTTTTTTTTCTGTTCTGTTCTGGGCTTTGCCACTTGAAACGCTGAACATGGCGGATTAATGTCATTTATCACGCGCTCTCTTTGCGGGGGCAAAGGGGATTCTGGGTGGGGTATAAGGTTAGCATTAGCATTAGCAGGCATTTGAAATGTACAAAATAAATAAGAGACTCGCAAAATCGCAGGCCTACACAGCCAGGATACAGTTTAAGCCGTCGATGTGATGTTGCTGCTGCCGTTCTTGTTGTCACTGGCTTTGTTCGCTCGGTTTTGCTTTGTTGCCGCAAAAAGGATAATGACAAATAATCAAGGATAAACGTTTTTGATTGATCTTTAATGGCAGTCCTACGGCCGCCACCCCGCCTCTACCCCAGGATGCCTTTGACAACCACAGGCGAATGTAAATCATATTAACTTAAATGTACCATAAAACAAACCAACGAGCCCATGTGGATTGGGTTGGTTTGTTTCCAAAAAGAAAATATGGTGAAGGGGGGAACTGCGTGCCCAGGACACTTATCCTTCGGGGCACACACACAGGCTTATGAGCTTGCCACATTCTTTTGCAATTGTACTCTGTAGCGGAAAATGCTTTTCAATATATCAAAGGGAACGGGCATATAAATAACAAGCCGAGGAGAATTAGCTAATGAAGGAGTCGACTAAGGGATGCCCTTAGTGTTTATATATTAGATATATTTTGATATTACTTTTTAAATATTTTATAATTTTTTTAACAACGCAAATCATTTAAAGAAAGTCATCTCTATGCAATTTAAAATAATGTCAATACATTTCAGTGATTTATTTCCTATTCCTTAGGCGTTGTCTGTATAATATAGTAGATTTTTTTATGAATACCCTCTAGTGAACTTATTTGAGTGTACAAAAAGGTTTACCCCACTTAACAGGCTCGGCAGAAAATACAAAGAATCTGTTGCCAAAATAGTATCTAGCTGAAATTCAACGGAAAAGCCAATTGAATCGCCTTGGAGTGAAAGGACGGCCTGAGGGAGGAGGGAGCAAGGAGAAAGTAGAGCCAGTCAAAGACGGTGAAATAAAGCAATTAAGCGGCTTACAAATGCCAACCATTGCAGAAGGCGGCTGAGTGTGAGTATCCGAGTGCCATAGATACACACGCACACCCACTCATGCAGCCAGACAGTTGGTGCAAACAACTCTGACAAGACTGAAATGAAAATGAAAATGAAGAAAACATCAGAAAATTAATTTACATGTGCGATTCATCAATCAGCCCCAGCCAGCGTCCAGCGTTGAAGATGCGCAGTTTTCCTTCCTTTTGGCCAAAAGTCATAAGCGGACACATACATATGTGTGTGTGTATGTGAGTGTGAGTGTGGATATGTGAGTGTGCAGCAGGCCGTGCGTTGATTGATGATAAATACTCGAGTCGGCGGACGGAAGGATCGCAGGATGGCAGCGGCAGCGGCAACGGCAATGGCCGCTTGAGATAAAGCGTTCAAATGCGTCCATATTAAATGATGCAACATGAAAAGTGAAAGGGGAGGATGGGAGCGCAGGGGGAATACACCAGAGGGGTGAAACAAGAGGCTGATCGTGCACTCAAAGAAATAATAGAATTAAAATAAATTAGAATGAAAAATTATAATTACATAATTAAATTGTGCTTTGATTTTTCACTTACTGATCAAATTAGGTTATAAATATCTTCTTATCTTGCTTAATTTAATTTAAAATTTCATATTAACTAAAGTTTTTTTTTATGTGCCGTCCCTGTTTATTTTATTATTATGTAATGCCTTGTCCCCCTTTTTCCCATGCCGTAACCTTTGGCAATCGTTATAAATGACCATTTGCTGGGGTTCTTCGGCTAGTTCCCATTTTTATTCCCGTTTATACCCTCTTCCAGCCCCACTTCATCCCCCTTAGCGACCCCTCGTCCTTGTCAGGCTTTTGTATTGTTTGCCAGCGATAACATTTATGCCATTACATAAATATATGAATAAATCAGTATTAGTTGAACTTCAGTTTGTCGCTATGCGAGGCTTAGTTCATGGGGTTGTGTATGTGTATGTATGGGAATCTTTGTGTTTGTGTGTAAAAATATTTAATATTTCATACGGTTTTGGGTTTGGTAAGTAAAAAAATGGCATGGGGACCCTGATATGTACATGTACTAATTGTGAGTCAAGGAGGTTAAAGTCGTGGCTTTTTTATTCGATATAACGAAAACAAAATTATATAAGCGGTTAACAAAATGAGAATTATAATTAATATAAAGCGCTCTCTAAATATATTTAAAAGCGCTTTACTTGATTCTTAGCTATAATTTAAAAACTAATTTGATATATTGTGATTCCTTGGGTTCATATGTGGCTGACCGCAAAATAATATGAACAAAAATATGAATACTGTGCATTTATTTAATTCATTTTCTCATTTGTGTAATGCGTCTGCCAACGCAAACAATTCGCAACTGAATTACCCAAAGGAGTCGTCTGCGAAGGTATTGCGCCTTTGACGGTCCCCCTTTTGAGCGGGAATTTCAAGACCCACCCTTTCTCCACACACACCGACTGATGGACCCCCTTTAAGGTCACAGACATTTCAAGCACTTTTTTTGTCGCGACGATTTGTTGTTGTCGCTGGGCTTCTTGTTTGGTGTGTTGTTGTGGCGCACCCAATTCAGCAATTCACATGCATGCAGCGACCTCGTCGGAAACCCCCGTCTGTTTCCCATTTCCCATGTTTTCCCATTCCACCCAACTCAGTTGTTGTTTTGAGGTGGTTTTTCCGCTGTGTAGTATTTTCCTTGCCTTGCCGGCGACAGTTGGCAAATTTCGTTTACATTGGCATATGGAGAAAAATTCATCAAAGAAGGTTTTAATTAAAAACATGGTCGTGAATTTAGAATTGTATAGATTGAAAATGTAAATTTATAGCATTAAGAAAATTAAGAAAGAAAATAAGAAACCCTTCAAGTCGATTTATTATATTTAAGAAACGACCTTCAAAAAGGATTATAAGGTATCATATCCCTCTCTTCCGTGAAGCTCTACAGTTCCAAGTATTTGCACAATCCCTTCTCCAATAAATACTGATCCTAACATTGCAGTACCACCTGTACGTTCTGCAGCCCCTATATGCGACGCATTGCTGCTGGCTGCATGCGAGGCGAGTACAACAAGTTAATTATGGAGGCATGCAACTCGCTGTTACCGCCATAAATTGTGCGGGCTTCGGGGACCAACTACCAACTTGATGTGCAGCGTTTAATGAGTGTGCAAATGTTGGTCGGGAAAATTAAAAGACGGCGGGAAAAGGGGATCGGGCGGAGGGAGGTGTGCCAAGAGGTGTGCCTTTAAAGTTTGCGCTGGCAAAACTATTCGATTGACAAAGTTGTGGAGATTCTTGCACAACTTAAATTGTTAAACTCTTTACGGCAAGAGCTCTTGCCGACTAAAGCACTTTTCGGCCAAGTTTTCCGCAGCAGCGTAGAGATTCTTCTCAAAACAATTTGCGCACAGAAAATATTTAAATATTTTGGGAGCATCGCATCGATTTATTAAAGAGCTGCTAGGGATATATTTCATGTTTCAGAAACTTCATTTTCTTTACTTTTGATATTGCAAGCACTCCAAAACTGAAGAATTTTGAAGAGTTTTGGAGCTTTGAATTGTATTTATTGCAAAGTTACCTCAATGGTATTTCGAATAAAGGAATCTCTGTTCTTTGAATCCCTTAGCATACCTTACCCTCCTCCATCTTTTGTATTCCTTAAATTTCCTTACTTCCCCCAATCGCCTTCATCTCCGGCTCCGTCCGTTCCTTAATTCTTCTTCTATTAATTGCTTATACGCACAGTTAGTCCATCGCCCAGAGAGCTTTTAATCCTGGCACGTGGCAGCCTTCGGGCCATCCGACTCGTGAGGTGTTCAAATCTAGACAGCAGCCGGGGCCCAGGAATTGAATAATTTAAACGGATAGATTACGGCGGGCATTTAGTGCATGGAGACGGCGACGGAGATGCCTTGGCCAAAGTCATAACTGTAAGCTACGGCCTGCCCCTGGCTGCTGAATATTCATAAGGTGCCCGGGCAAATTACTCGCCAACATGCAATACGGAGTACAAAATAACAAAAAATGCAACAAGGACGCAATGAACGGGCGAAGGAAATTAGCGTAAAATCCGACCGAAACTGAACCGTAAACAAAAACCCAACTCGCAATTCCAGGACCCGCATTTCGAACTACTCGCTGGCTCATATAGTAATAGTAATGGTAATGGTAGAGCAAAAAGTTGCGAGTGTTTGTCATGTGCCAACACTTCCAACTGCTTTGGTTTTTGTGTGTGTGTGTGGTGTGTGGGGCAGAGCAGACTAATTTGCGCATAATTAAATATAAATTGTATGCGTCATTGTTTGTTTTGCTACAAGCATTGGGCGTAAATATATTAAAGAAATTGCAGCTCCCCCAGCACGTTACGTTACGTATACGCCATGTATGCCGCGTAGCTTATGCTGCTGCTGCTGCTACTGCTGCAGTTGTGTTTTGTTCTCGCCGCCGGCAAGTGACAGGTTGCAGCAACTGAAGAACAACTGGCAGGAGGAGAAGGTTGGGGAATCTCAGGTTTGGGTTGGGTTCCAGTTTAAGGGGCAGCAGCAGGAATTGCAACGTTTTGGCAAGAGCACAAAGAAAATGTAATTATTTACGCTCTTGAGCAGGCGACGGCGACAACAGCTTCCTCTCCTTTCGCAATCCCTTACTCCTTGCAGCTGTTGTTGTCGCGTCAACAGCAATTTATTTGAGTGTGAAAAAGATGAATTAATTTTACAGCATTGTGCAGCACAATTAAAAATTATTTGCTCTCGGCCCCCGCCTCGTTGCTTCGCTTTTGGGCCCAATGTCAGAGCTCGCCCTCAGGCTTAATTGCTGCAAAGTTGTTGTGGCTTAGCCGGTGGGGCGTGGCAAAAGGCGGAAGAGTTGGGTGGCAATGCCATTGTCTGCATAGTAAGAAATATATGAAAGAAGAGTTTTGATTTTGTTTTCTTTTTTTATATAATAAGTAAGAAAAATAATAAGCTACCATACTTAAAATTCAATTTAAAGAGATAGAGACTCTTATTCAAATTAGTTATATAATATTTAATTGAAATATCAATTTACTCAAAGTTTCTTCCCAGTGTTCGCCAGGTTCTCCCACTTTCTCTTTCCCTTTGCTGCTGCCCTGTCCTGCAGCAATTTATGTTTTGGGCCTGGTCCACCGATTCGGGTCTCCGCTTTTTTCGGGATTCCCCTCGCCCGCCCCACCCCCATATCGCTACCGTCTGGCCGTCCTGCTCGCTCTCCCATTGTTTTGGCCTTTGTTTGTGGTTGATGATGAGAAAAGTTTTTGCCTGGCAGGCAGGCAGGCAGGCAGCTGAAGTGTTGGCGACGTTGACGGCGAATGTTGGGCATGTTTTATGCATTTTCTTATGACTTTACTTTTGGCGTAGATTTGTGCGTGGCCGTGGCCCCCTATCCCGGCCGGCACCCCTCTCCCTGCCAGCCCCGAGAGTGTGAATTATTATGTACATTTCAAATGTGCAACAACAATAACGAGGAACAACTAAAAGCAATGCCGTAAATTTGTTTTCCTGGCAAGTGGACAAAGACCTCGGGGACAGAGTGAGTAGTCGTAGAGGAGGGACTGTCAGTCAGGAGCGAGGGAAACAGAGATCTCGGTACTCAGTACGTAACCATAAAAACTATGGCCCGCTTCCGCGCTGCTGTAAAGTTATTTTCGGTAGGCGTTCCCCCTCGAACATTTGTCATTTTGGCCAGCGAAAATGAAGCCTCGAAGGGCGGGCCAAATAACTTAATTAAAGCAAATGTGTTGCGGGACATAAGAAGTTGTAATTAGTTGGGCGTGGCTTTGAACCGTACTTGCCATCCAGCTGGACCATAATTCTCACAAAAGGGCAAACATTCTCTCACAAGAATAATTATAATATCCCGAATTCTCTTTCAAAACGGGACAGTGAATGTCACAAATGGTGAGTGTGTTATTTATATTAATGTGTTTATGTATAATTTATTTGATTAAATTATTTATTCATGTAGTATTTTTATAGAAGACCACAAATCAATCTTTATCGAAAAAATATTTTAATAAATCTAAAAAAGAAAACTATATTTATGAGCGATCTATAAACATATATTACATGTAGTATAAAAAAATAGTAAAATTGTATACAAATGAAGAAAATAGAGCCTGCCATTAATGGCAAATTTCTGATTATTTCTGTAGTGATTCTACATATATTGAAAATTAATTAACATAATGAATCTACAGTTTAATTAATTGCTAAATTGCTGTTGTTTTTCCTTTTTAATTCTCCTAAAGTTCAGTTCGGAAAAACTGTTGCTGTCACCACTTCAGCAACGAAGCAAGGTGATGACGAGTGCCAAGTAATTTATTTTCTCACCAACAGTCTGATATTTTCCGGTAGCTCCGCTGGTTTTTGTTTTATTCCGTTCTGTTTGTCACAGGGCTTGTTTCATTTTCGTTTTGCTTGTTGTCTGCTCGAGTTGACTTCCTTTGCACTTTGAAAAGAAGTTTTGAAAAACAGGATTTAACAACGGAAAATTACATTTAGCACAGGACGCGACATGCTGCCTCTTCCTTGGTTCCGTCAAGAAAAGGAAAATACGGAAGAGCGCAACCGGTGAGGGGCAAGGGAAAGGGGGCCTGGTCAAGGAGGCATGAATAAATGAAATGCGCTAACTTTACTGGCCTCAAACAAAGGCGAACTAAACGCGGATGTAAACGTGCACTTTCTCTTCCTTCGCGACTTCTACCCCGAAAAAAGTTTTCCCATGGGAAGTGTAGAAATAAAAACTTGAAATTCACTTCCGCTTCCGGCCAAGGCTGATTGAGCTCTTTAATAATGCATTCGTGCGCCTCCGTTCCATGGCAAAATGTTAATTGACAACGAAAACTCGGGGACCACAGCTGGCAAATCTCGGCACTGCTGTGCAAAGATTGTTGCTGTTAATAGTTTTGGGAAGTTCTCAAAATTAATGAATCAACCATGACGCACATACATACATTAACCCGTAAATGACGTCATAAAAACATTGTCTTGGGAGGGATGACGCTTTTGGGACTCGTATGCCAGGCATTACAACAGTGTAAAACATGAAAATGTTATCATTATAAAATAGAAAAATGTCACGAAACGAAGCGGAAAGTTTTCGGTTTAGTTCTGGGGGGTTAAGGGGTGCTTTAAGGAGAAATGAATTGGCACAAAATTCCTTTATACTCACTTCAGACAGACATCTATCTTGAGCCTGAGAATGAAAATGTCTTCTACATGTTAAAGAAATATGTATCTTGAAAATACATTAGGTATTAGCGCCACAAAAAAGGGGCTAGGTCATTCAATTCGTAATACTTATCATAATTTTGGGTGAATATCGTTCAAGTACAAATTGCTGAAACTAGTTAGGGAATAGACAGCAAGTGTAAGAAGATATATAAAAGGGGGAAATTATATAACTAAATAAAAAAGTTTCTCAAAATGTCCAAGAAACAACATTTGCTCTTTCTATTAATGTTTTCCTTAGGAATTAAGAGCGTTGTTTAGCTGTTTTTCATTAAAGTAAAAATCATAAAATCATAAAGTGAAATGAATTCAAAGCTTTATTTTAACTAAAATAGCTCTTTAACTTACTTTAGTAGATTGTTTTTAATCAATCTATTATTTCAGCCTGTTGCTTGCCGAATACTAATCATTTCCGAGCCCTAGTAGTCCTATACAGGCAAACATATGTACTTCCCCCTTTAAAGTATTTATCAAGCATTTCCCATTTTATTCCAAAGCCAAACGTTATTTCGCACGCCTCTTGTTTTACACATGAGGGGAATCCCCCTAGTTGCTGCTGTTGCTCCCATGCTAAGCTAAACAAATGAGTTAAAGGGTTTTTACTTGCTAACTGGCAGCCAGCAACTCATTGTGCACGGTCTGGTGGGCAGTTGGGGGACTCCAGCCCCCTTTTGGAAGCTCCACCCCCTTTGGCTTTTGAGGAGCCAAAGGGCGGGAGCCCGGCATAATGGCCCCAACATAATGTGCACATTAGTGTTCACACATTTATAGATGTGCCCCACTGTGTGTGCGCTGCATGTTTATGGCTGTCTCTGTGTGCGCGTAAAGAGTGAGAAAATGGCGGAGCGGCGACGCAAGGACGCAAGGATACTGCTCGTACCTCCTTGCTAGAAAAGCGAAGCGAAAAAATCACTGAAAATATGTGGCCCAGAATCACGGCACATGTGCAACACCAACAGCAACGGCAGAGCAACATAAGCTTCCACAGCATCCGCAGCATTTGTGAGCTAATGACATTATAAACATGAAAACTCCATTAATATTTTTTTGCTGTTGATTATGATGTTGCTGCTACTTTTTATGCTCGGTGTTACTCCTTTTTCTACCTTCAAGCTGCTGCTGCAACGCTGGCAACAGAAATGTTCGCTCTTTTAGTCGGGCTTTCCATATTTTCTTTTTGGCAACAACATAAGCATATGAATAGGCCATGGATTGCGGGCAGGGCGTGGGGAAGGCGCTACCATTTCTCACACTTTACTTGCGTTTTTCCATAATTTATTTGATTTATTTGCACGCACCGCACGCGGCGGCGTCGGCTGACAAGTAACTTGGCCAAGTAACTTGGTCTCCTTCGCCCATCCTGCGATCCTTCTACGCTCCCACTGCCTTCGGGGCTGAGGCGAGCTCTAAGAGTATTTTGATGCTTGACAATTTTTTCAAATTAAAGAACAGCAAAAAAGGCAGCTTCTTGCCACTGCCAGGGCTCTCCTTAACTCAGTTACCTGGCCAGGTGCGGCTGGCGGGTGGTGGGCGGTGGACTTTGATATGCCGTTGGTGGTGGTGCCACCTGTGTTACTGCTCCACTTGCCCCATCATGCGTGGCAAGTGCGCGTGTATGCGCTGCATACTTGATGGCCTCGCCGGAAGTGAGAAGTCCGGGCCATTGGCCAAGAATGTGATCAACGTCGTCGGCCTCGCAGTCTACAGTCCTCTTTATTGCTACACATAGTCGATATAATCACAGGCAACCTTAATTGGTTGTTGTTAAATACTTTACAGCTATACACATTTACTGATAAAATGCCATTTGTATTTCAAGGAAATAGCCACAAAGTATTCTTTGAACAAAAATTATAAACATTTATTTAAGTACAACATAAAAAATTAATACTCAGTCATTAATTCTGCCTACCAACTTTAAATTATAAAAAATAAAAAATGTGTAATTGATACGTCTCTAAGCCACATTAAGAGTGAACATTAAATAGCCTTTTTCTGTTAAAATTATGTTTGCCATTGATTTACTTCCATCTACACTTATTCACTTCACCTTTAAGCCATTGGACATTGAATTTTTGTGGTCGTTGGACTAAAAAGAAATTTTATTGGTGGCCTTAACGAATTTTTTATTACATTTTTGCCCAACTCCTTTCCCAAGCTCACTGTTCGGGTTCTCTTTTTCTATTGCACATGCAATAAGTTGCACTCCGTTACGCGGTTTTTAATATTAAAATCCCGGCCGTCGGCAGTGATGTCAACAAACCACTTCATTAAGTGGACAAAGCAAATATATATATATTTGAATATATCTCTATATATAACTATGTATATATAATATATTATTAACTCAACATTTGCCTAACCAGGAAAAATACAAAATCAAGCATGGACCTTTTTAATATTAACAAATATATATTGTTAAAGGTAAGATGCTGCCTCTGTATTGTGGGATTTCTAATTTAGGAATTTCAACATATTTCTAGGATCTTCTAAAAGTTTGTACTAATAAATGATTGCAAGTTATTTAATATGGTTTAAATCTATACTTCAATATGACTTAAAGTTCAGTTAATACTATTTTCGATTTAATCTGTTCATAAAGCCTAGATTTAACCGGAAAAGATACAAAGTGTCAGCACTACCTTAGAGATTTTTGGACTGAATGCAGTTAAATTTTCATTGAGGCATTTTCCTATCGCAGCCGGGGCCATTTGCTGCTGTTTTCAAAGGCAGCCCACCGCAGCATCCTTTTGCTTTAGTTTTCGATAATGGCAATCGCGGGTTGTATTGCTTTGATTTGTTCCTCGTCGGGATTGGACCCGGAGTCGAGCTCCGATTGGGAGTTGGCTTTCGCCGAAGCGCATTTCGCGTTTTGTTTTTATGCCCGCTAAGCCTTTGTTTGCCTTCGCCATGCTCCAGTTGGCTTGGCTTGGCTCTGCTCGTCAGTGGATGCAGTTGCAGTTGCAGCTGCTTCTTTTAGCGGCTTACGCCGGTTTCGATTCCCCGATTGGCTCCGCTTTCCCCTCGGATTGCCCTCCGCCTTTTCCCTTTTTCTATCCGCCATTTGGCAGCGTTTGAGAAATGTTATAGCGGCTTAGGGATTTGCGGTTTTGTGTTATTGCCGCTGCCACCAACAACCGTTGAGTGCCTTGGGGCGCTCTGACTGCCGCCAAGCTTTTGTCAATTTGCTTGGCGCTCTTGCAGCGAAAGCCACATTGCACATACGCACTGTTGCCGCAGGGCAGGCAAAGCCCCAAATGAATTCGATTTCCGCCAAGAGCCGATGCACTAACTCACCCAAGGCTCACCAGATTTGCAGCGCTCAGAAAAAGGGCGTCCTATTGGAAGGCAGGCTGCGAATTAATCAAACTCGCTTTTATTTTAAATTTAGTACACTGAAGTGTGCTCAACCTTTTACTCAATTGGGGTAAGCTTTGCTAGGATACAGATTTTCTAGAATATATTTCCTGAAACACTAAAATATTGCTCATACGCAGTGGTGTTGCCGAAGGAATCGTACGTCAAATGCAGCCTAACTTCTGCGTTTCAACCAACTATCAAATCGAACTTGCTTTAGTCAGGTTAGTGGCTTTCGAATGAGTTTGTACCGAGTCAACGTTTCATCCAACGCTGCTGCCATTGTCAGTCACCGCGCCCGTAATAACTCCGACGCATTGCGCTAACCGCAGAACAGAACATTAATGCACTTGAGTCCTTGCCAAGCTGCTTTGTGCATGCGGTGAGAGGACTCAGCAGGAGCTTTCCCGCCACTTCTGTAGCAATACCAGCATATTTAGCAACAGCTGCAAGTCCTTGCCATGCACCTGCAGTAATTGTTATCGCTTTTCGATGCCACACAGACATTGATTTTCAGGATGCTAGGCATGTATACACAACAATTAAAGCTAGATGTGGGTTGTATTAGTCCAACATGAAAATTTTATTGTATAAAACTAAAATGCCAACAATTTATGGGGAAGTATTGACTATATACTTATAGTTTCACTTGGTTAAATAAGAGTATTTAGTTTAAATCCAAGACAGAATATCTATTAAATTAAATTATTATTTTTGTATATAAGATATAAATCTCTCGGGTATCCCCTTAACATTCCAACACTCGAATATATATTTATGAAAAGCGAAAATCTAAATGACATTTTACTTTTATTGCAACTTTGACTTTGGATGGCAGATGCAGGGAAAATTCAATCAATCCGGGCAGCGAGCTGCTGAAGCCCCTGGCAGTTCCCCAGAAGCCACGGCTCCTCGACGTCGACCCTGGGAGACCTGCCTCCCACTCAAAAATCCCTGTTCTGCTGTCCCGCCCAGCAGGTCACTTATATTTCAGCACTAAATGCTGCACAACACAATTCATTTTTGTGCAATTTCCCGCTGTGTGGCAAGCTGACACTCAGCATACATATAGGATTTTTATTTTCGGAGCGAGTGGGAGAGGGAGTACGAGTCCAAGTATTTCGTGCTTTTTTTTCAGCGCTGCTGCTGACCGCCTTTCTGGCTATGGCCAGTTTTGAGCTGCTGCAATAGCTGCTTGAGCTGCGGTTGGCTTTGGTTTTCGGTTTGGCTGCCGCTTTTTGGTTTTTATGGCGCGCTCCGCTTTTTTATAGTCCTCCGCGCTGGCCGCATTCATTTTGCTTGTTTTGTTATATATATTTACAGAGCTTATCTTTGACCACACGTATGTTGGCAGAGCAAAATTGTTTTTGAAATTGAAAAATTGCAATACAAGCTGAGCCCGGGTCGGCTCTTGCTCTCACTCTCTCTTTCTGGGAGACTCTGCTGAATGTGCAGGGGACGTTGCTGCTGTAATACAAAATAATGCGAGCTGAACCCCTCTGTGACCCCTGACCCCTAACCCCCTGAACCCTGAATTCTGACCACCACGCCCCCGCCCCACACCATCTCTTGGCCAAAGCGCGGCATTTTTCTTTTGGCTTTTAGTTGTGCCTTGCGCCCATTTTTTGTAAAGCTGGCTGCTTGCTTTTATTTTCTTTGTTTAGCATTTTCATTTTTTTCGTCCACGACTATTTTTATTTTTAGCCGTTTTCCTTGTATTTTTTTTTTCTATGAAATATGCAGTCAAAACCGGAGAGCACAAGAAGAAAAAAATGCTTTTGTACGTTGGCATCTTTTTTATCCGTAGATATACATATACATATATATTTAGGGTTTGGGTTGCCTTATTTTTGTGTGAGTTGATTTCTTTTCAAGGATCCTGCAGGTGCTTGTGGCGCATCTGTCCAAAACTTGTGCACATATTTATAAATTATATATAAAGATGTCGAATAAAATATGATCGTATAATAAATAAGTGAGTGATATTGTAAAGAGAAAATAAATTGATTGCAAGACACAATTATTAAGCTTAAAAATTAGCAAAGCCTTACTTCCAGGAATAATAACAGTTTACATTTTTGCAATGAAAATAAGAGTTATTTTCTTATTCTAAAAAAAATGAATTTAATTCTTAATATTATTATTCTTATAAAAAAATAATTTAATTCTTATTTTTCAACTTTTATAACAAAATAAAATTTTTTGTTTTTTATTTTTAATTCGCTCGAATTACGTACTGAAAGATTTACAGGACCAGAGACTCGGCAATAACAGGTCTTTAGTCGGTAACAGTAACTTAGAGTGGCAACTTAAGAGATATATTATTGTCACATTAGCTGATTTTATTTTTAATTATTGCCATCAATTTGTTCTCAGGAAAAAATACAGGTGACACAATTCCTCAATCTTTAATTATACATTTTTTAAACTCTTCTTTCTTTTCGACTCTTCTAATTTTATTTTTAGAAGATTTATCTTTCAGTTAATATTATAAGATTTATCTGATCACTACCAACACGTCCATTCACTTCTGTCGAACGGAACACGCTATATTCGTACCGTTTCGCCTCGGACCAGCATGAAGCAGAAGGCTTCAAATCTGTGACAAAACGCTGCTTCCATTACGTACGAGGAGCGTATGATCAAAGACCATTTTGTAATATTTAATATTACGAAATGTGAAATAGATTCTTGACCGCTCTAGGAAGTGCTATTTCATCATACAAAACAAACCTAAAGGAGAATCTATAAAGATACGAGCATTGATCGGGTGACATAGCAACTAAACAACAGCTACATAGAACCTAGACTATCCTAAATTAGGGAGCCCTTGTTCGTTCAAATCTAACCGCTCTGAAAGTGCCGACTCTTTTCTATGTGTATTAGCGGTGAGAAGGCAAAAATTTAATCCATAAGCATTAATAGTCGATTTTGTAAGCTCGCTCGCAGTATCAGTAAAAGCTCTTCCCATATGTTCATATATAAAGTTAATTCAGCGATCCGCTCAGTTAGTCGTTGCTAGAGACTCGTCGAGTAACAATGAAGTTATTGGCTGTGATCGCGTTGGTGTTCTGCGCTTTGAGCGCCAAACCTCTGGAAACGGAGAGTGCCAAGATCTTGGCTACCTTTCCGTTTTCAGGGCGCTCCCAGTACATTTTTTTGGAGACCTATTTAAAAGCATTGGCCGCCAAGGGCCACCAAGTGACAGTGATCAATGCCTTCAGAAATAAGCCAACTCCGAACATGAGGTTCATCGAGGCTATGAAGGGTCACGAATTCACTGACGGTTAGTTTGATATTAAAACTTTAACTTAAAATTTCTCAATATACTATACTTTCCTAAACTTCAGAAATGTTGGGTTTGCTCAATGAACCTTTCTTTTGGCAGCAACTTAAGGCAATGGACTATATTGTGGCTAAATTCACTGAGATAACACTGGAAGATGATGGTGTCAAGCAGCTGCTGAACTCCGAAGAAACCTTTGATCTGGTGTTGGCTGAGATGATCCAAATGGAACCACTGTATGCATTTGCCCAGCATTTCAATGCCACCCTGGCTGGATTCTCTAGTTTTGGAACAGACAACCACGTCGATGGGGTCATGGGAAACATATCTCCCATGTCGTACAATGCAATGCCTAGCTCTCCACGCACAAATCGGATGACTTTTGTTGAACGCTTGAGTAATGTCTACGAAGCTGTGGTTGAGGAAGTTTACCGGCATTGGATTCACTTGCCAGCTATGGAAAAGATGTTCAAAAAGTACTTCCCAAACTCCAAGAAAACCATGACTGAAGTCTTGGACAGTTTTTCATTCATACTGCTGGGTCAGCACTTCTCCCTGAGCCATCCCCGACCCTATTTGCCCAACATGATCGAGGTCGGAGGAGTGCACATTTCCCACAACCCGAAGCCCCTGCCCGAGGACATAAAACAGTTCATCGAGGGCTCTCCCGAGGGTGTGATCTACTTCTCCATGGGAACCAATGTGAAGAGCAAGGATCTTCCCCAGAAAACTCGGAATACTCTGCTGAAAACCTTTGCGAAACTGAAGCAACGCGTTCTGTGGAAATTCGAGGATGATGAGATGCAGGGAAAGCCGGCGAATGTACTGATCAAGAAGTGGTATCCCCAACCAGACATCCTGGCCCATCCCAATGTAAAGGTGTTCATCACTCATGGAGGTCTGTTGAGCACCACAGAAAGTGTGTACTTTGGCAAACCGGTGTTGGGGTTGCCTTGCATCTACGACCAACATATGAATGTGAAGCGTGCCCAGCGAATGGGATTTGGATTGGGACTAGATCTGAATAACCTGAAGCAAGAGGAATTGGAAAAAGCCATCGAAACACTCCTTACAGATCCTAGCTATGCCAATGCAGCGGCCGTCATTTCGGAGTTATATCGGGATCAACCACAGACAGCTCTCGATCGAGCAATCTGGTGGACGGAGTATGTTCTTAGGCACAAGGGTGCTCTCCACCTGCGAGCAACATCCCGGGATCTCACCTTCATTCAGCTTTATAGCCTGGACACCTTGGCTGTGCTTTTCGGAGTGCCTCTGCTAGTTGCACTCGTCCTCCTGAAGTTAACTTGTAAATTACTACGCGGCAAAAGCCAGAAGTGCCCGCATGCCGATAAGCTTAAGAAGCAATAGAGTCTTTGTATATAAGGCATGTTGGTTGTTTACAATTCTGATTAATCTTATCGTATACGAATGTTGATTTAATATATTTTATCAATCAGATGTTTGTTTGTGACATATTTGGAACAAATAGTCGGGGAACACAGCTCCCATTTGAAATTTTAATACTGATTATCTATTAAAAACTGATTGATTGTACATATTTGGCGGCAGGGTTTTTCTCTTGCCAAAGCAGTGTTGCTTTTTCGAAAGCTGATTTTTGTTTGTAAAGTGGAATTAGATTATTCAACAGTTGATTGCCTAATCAATTCTGTTTATTGCTACAATTTGTTTATTAATACTGTTACAAGATAAGATACACGATAAGACTACACAGATCACATTTATTGACAGTAGTTCTGGACTTTTATAATTCTTTTTACACAGATACAGTGAGAGTTGACTGGAAAAGGCATCTTTAAGGCTTCATCCAGGAGCAGTGGATTCCGCAATACGGGGAGTACCGATATTTGAGAATGGTCGTGAATTGGAGACTCACGTTTGCTTCCCACGACAATCAAACGAGAGTTAAACTGGAAGCAGCGGCACACCGGCTTAGGTGGCTTACTCGTCCCAGTAGCAAACTGAGTCTCCTTAACAAGAGAAGGATCTACCTGGTCATCCTTGCGCCGATCTGGAAATACGGTCTCCCGATATACGGAATAGCCTCGAACAAGCAGCTCAATCGTCTCAGGGTATTCCAAGCGAAATTCCTGTGTCGGATGAGCGTTGCCGAGTGGTACATCAGGAACCTGAACATACACAGAGAACTCCAAGTCCCAATGTTTGGAGATGCCTTCAATGAGACCGCCAAATTGATAACAAATAATAGGTTTTAGCTTATACAATTGTTACAGCGAATTTTTCCAGAAAATAAATTAAATATAAGACAAGAAAGGAATCCAACTTCGGCACGCCGAAGTTTGTATACCCTTGCAGTTTGCAATTGAATCATTAAGAATAAATCCATTCTGGTTAAATTAATGGAAACAAATAAAAGGAAACATATAAATGTATATATGCGATCCCTGCTTATAACAAGCAACTTTTATCCTTAAAAGCCATTACATTAGCTGCTAGAAATGATAACAATTTTTGAAAATTTTGGACACGCTTGTATGTAAACATGGGCACGAACATTTTGTCAGGTGATGTCGGCCGAAAATGGCAAATAAAATCAGCAAATAAATGAAAAGCCTGACAATTTGTTGATGGTTTTTCGATGCTGGGCGGTGGCCGAGCTTAGATGAAAATTAATTTCCAATGTTGCTCCAACTCTGTCTGCAGTCATGTGTGTGTGCCACGGCTGTTTGTGGGAAAATAAAATAATTTTAATTACGTTTCCGTGCATGGAAAATTGGGAAAATTTCCCGCATTACGCCGCCGATGTGAGTCGGTCATAATTATGCAATGCGAGGATTTTAAAGCGGCGTTAGCCAAAACCCGATGCGTATTATGCTCTAAGCCCCGACATTTTAGCAAATTGTTACACGGCCGCCGACATTTTGGGGGCGGCAGGGGTGGACGGGGCGTGGTATGTCAAAGGCGACAAAGCATAACGGAATTAATTGTGCGCATTAAAAGGGATTGCGCAAACATTAAAAAGGGATTTCAGACAAGCAAAAAAAAAAGGATATACATTCAAATGCCAGAGACAAACCAAACCAAATGCGATAATGAGCAATTCACTTGCATAATGCCCGTTTGCGGTTTTGCAATAGCTCATAAAAAATTCAACACAACAATGCGGCTGCACAGAAATACGAGAATATCCGTTTAAATATCTAAATCAATTGAAGGGAAGTGTTATTGATTATCTTTCACTTGCATGCATGTTTGTTATGGTTTAACGTTTTGCGGGCTGCGCGGCTTAAATATATAAATAGCGTTTATTACTTTAGACAAGCCTTTAAGACTAGTTAATTTTTTGGGTTGATGGGTTGGCTTACTACCAGAAAGTGCACATAATTTCTATGAATTAAATTGCATTTATTATTTAAATATAATTATGATTTTTATTATGAATATTTTGTATTTGAGCGAGCTCTCTTTACTTTTAATCTAATCTATTTGATTTAATGGCAGAAATCTAAGAGCAACCATATGTCTGATTAGACACTGATGAGAACACAAACGCTCTCTAGACCAGGTTCTCTGTAATATACTAAACTAAGTCTGTATTAGACTGGTTTAAATCCACTATTCTTCGTTTCGGAATAACATCTGACGTATAAATCCCGTTTATCGCTTTAGACAAGCCTTTAAGACTTGTTAATTTTCTGGGTTGAGTGGTTGGTTTACAACCAGAAAGTGCACATATGATTATGATTTTCTACAAATAGTTTGTATTGCACGTTTCTTGTGCCGGTCTAGCTATTGTTTCTTGCATCTCCTAGTCATTCCAATGTTCATCCCTTCATGATATTTCGATTTCGACTTTTATTGCCGTTCCCATTCAGGTTCAGGCTCAGATTTCGATGCCAATTCCGACATTTGGCCAATACAGACAATGGGCAATGGTTAGGCGGCTTAAGTATTTGATTAAGTGCCCGCTGAAAATTGAATAATTATAGCCTTGTATGGCTGCGATGTGTTTCCATTGGCTGGTTGCCTGACGGCCGCTGACAACGTTCGTGGCCTCGTATAATTGCATGTCGGCTTCCGGCGCCTTTGGGTATGCAACAGTTATCTTCCAGTGGACCCATTTTTATGCTCTTCCAAGTGAACTGTAAATATTCAAAGAAACAATTTAAAAGTATATTCAAAAAATAAGATTCAAGTCTGTTTGAAAGTTAAGAAGTGGTTTCTTTTTATTTACATTTTTTATAAATTTTATATATTTAATTTAGTAATAAATTGTAGGTAAAGAGTATGAATAATTTATTTCAGGTAAACATATTGGTTAATTTATTTTGTTTGTTTAAATTAATAATATAATACCTTTTAAGCAAGTTTTAAATATAATAACTTACCAAAGATATCGCAGAATGACACGTTCATAAACTCTTTTTAATAATCACTGGTAGAGTATTGCGATCTTTCACCAGGAAGAAGCTATTTCTGCTTCTGTATTCTGTCCGTTCGAAGCGACAATGAATGCGTGGCATTTAAAACAATATAAACGTCGGCCGCGAACGAAGACGCCGGCAGTAGCAGTTGCAGGCATGGATGGCGGGATGGCAGGATGGCGGGATGGCAGGATGGCGGGATGGCAGGATGGCTGGATGGCAGGACTGCCTGGATAGTTGCTGGCTTTTCCCCGCATCCTGGGGAGCCGTATCCCTTCCATGGGCTGGAGCATGACCACCAATTAACGCAAGGCGATGCCTCCTTTCCGCTGGCAGCATAATGTGCGCGCACACGTCTGCCGCCTCTGACCCCCTCGTTCGCTCTCCTTCTGTGCATCTGCGGGGGCGCATTGTGGTTGTCTCGCTCATATGTGTGTGTAGATGGCGGTGCATTGTGTGTTTTCACAGGAGAATGCAATTTAAATTGCATTAAAATTGATTGAATTCATGGAACGCAGTTGCCTGTGCCGATTCTCCCGGCCGCCGATTGCATGCCAGCAGGCCGGGCACCCTGTCAATGGATCTCGGTATCCTTGCTCCTGGCTCCTTGCTCCTTGCTCTTGTCCGTGTCCGTGTACGACTGGGCGCGTGTGGTGCTTGTTTTGAGCGCCGATAAGTGGGCAGCCTGCTTTTAAAGTTGTTTATACACAGACGTCTCAGCATTTCACTTAAACAGCACCAAGGATCCAATTAAAAGGATTCGGGAAAGGATTCGATTAAAGTCAATTGACTTTAGGCTTTTTCTGGTTCAACAGATTCGATAATGTATATTAAACATGGAATTTCTGAGTGTTGCTTGAGTAATTATTACATCCAATGGGTATATGCGATGCTGGGAGGATGTGATAGTAGAGTATAAATGCGGACTGATTAGCATATTTCTTTTAGGAAGAAAATCATTGAATAATCGTTCAATTTTCTGAGATATAAACTTAAGTACATTAATTTTAGAATTTTCTGATGACAAATCACGGTTGTACTTACTTAAAATTTGTTAGAATAAGAGATTAACCTAATCAAAACATTTGTATTACTGCAGAATTGTCAAAAATGCTTATGCAATATGGTTTTTAAATATCTAAAAGTTCCCTAAATCTATCTTATATTTGTATCGACAGTAAACAAACTAGCAAATCAGAAAATGATAAAAGTACTGAAGTGAAAAATAAATCGGCTCAGGAGTGTGCGGGAACAATGCCATTGGGTTGGCCGACACTTGTCCATCACATTGCCATTTGCGGCTGGTTAAAGCTATCGGCCATAATTCGCATGTGTGTCACAATTACACAATTATTACAATCTGCTCAGCATGAGGATGGCTCCCAGGACTCGCACAAAAGCGCACTTTGAAAAATGTATATTCCCACGATTATTGCACCTCCCCTGCTGCTGATTCTTCGCCGGTGGCCTTCTTTTTGTGTGGCTTTTAATAAATGCATGTCATGTGCACGGCGGCAGCAGCACCAAGGCAACAAATATGCAACAAGGCAACAGCAACAGCAGCATCAACAGCTCGTTGACCGCAGCACTCAACAAAGGTAGCAGTTTAAATGGCCAAAAGGGAGCAGGGCCTGTCGGGGACTGATGCACTTCGGAATAAAAAGGCAATAAATATAAACGAAGCTGGCATAAATGCGCTATTTTAGTCTGATTAAACAAAGGCCGCAATTAATTTGCCAGGCATTGGGACGATTATAGAGAGTGCCCGAAGGAAAGGGAGAGCGCCCAGTGCCGGCCAATAAGCATATGCAATTATTTTCAATTTTCCGCGGCAGTTTCAGTTTTCAGTTTACAGTGGCCGCTGCAGCGTAACAATTAATGCGCATTAATGAATTATTAATTTGTGTACGCGACGCCGCGGCGCCGTCCCCGAAAGTATGCAATTAAATTCTATTTGTTAATTTATGGCCGCATCCAAATATGCATTGATTATGCAAATGGAATTGGTCTGGCCCAACGAGTCTGGTGCGTGGATAGTGGACACTGGCCATGGGAATGGTGGCCTTAACCGGGGGCCTTAATCAGCTCAGATTTCACTTTTTTCCAGCCGCTTTGCGCCGCGTTTTATCTCTGTCTCTTTGTTTAATTCATGATCCCCTTTTTGCAGCGAAACAAATTGTTAATGTTTAATTGCATTTTTGATATTTGCCTTGGCCCGTTTGAGTCGGCTCTTCAGCCAAAACGACGTCGCATTTAATTTATTATAATTAGAGTTAATCTTACGTTTAATTACATTTAATTGCCTTTGCAGCGGACGCCCAAAGGGAGGGTGGCGGTGATTTAATGTAATGAATAAACAGGCGGGTCGACATCTAACTGGGCGACAATTGGACAATTTAACAGAAGGTGACAGCCGGGGGTGTGGACAGCCCCGAGCAGCCCCCCGATTAGATACGAGATACTTGTAGTAGATGTTATCGATTACTCGGCCGGGGGCCATTGAAGTGGGTAGATAAGCGCAGGTGAAATCAGGTGGGAGGACTCAATTAGGAAGCAATTGGGAGTGAAGGAAAGCCAGGAGCCAGAGAAACATGAGTGGAAAATGGCATAAGCTGACGGTGGGGGAAGAGTTAGGGGAGTGTGACTACTTACTTGTGCTTGAGTAACAACTTAAATTTTAGCAAGAGAAATGATAAATTATGCTGAAATTAATTTAAGACATATGGAAAATCATTTCTTGCTTTCCTTAACTCGAAAATAGTAGTTAATTGATATTATAAGTCATGAATATTGAACGTATCCAAATAGCACATTAGACAGAATCATCGACTCCTGCAAATCATTTTCCCTTCCATTCTCTCCCGCCAAATTCTACACGTCAAAAAAATACAATCCGGGAATAATTCTTAAAGCCACAAACACCTCCCTTTCCCTATACAACAAAAACACAACTTCACCTTTAACATACCACCAGCTCTTCCACTCTATTAAAAACTCCCTACACGATCACAAATTCATTTACACAGACGGCTCAAAAACAAATGACACTGTAAGCTTCAGTGTAACCAACAATACTGACATAATCAAATATGGCCTCCTTCCCCAGTACTCCTCTGTAATCTCTAGTGAGTTAATTGCAATTCATGAAGCTATAAAAATTTGCTCTGGTTCACCCGGCAAATATGCTATATGCTCGGACTCCCTTTCCTCAATCAAATCCATTTCAAACATAAACAATTACTCTTACTACCCTAATACAATAAGATCACTTATAACCAAACTCTTTCCCAAAATCAGACTAATTTGGATCCCTAGCCACATAGGTATACAAGGCAATGAGAGAGCAGACACAGCAGCTAAAGAAACACACAAATACCCTCTAATATTTACAGACAACTTCAACACCAAAGACATCACACAACTCCTTAAAAAACACTATACCGATAAACTGAACAGTCTTCAAGCACAAACTACCCAATGGTACAAACAGATCTTACTAAACACCCCAGCAAACTTCTCTTTCAAAACCACAAACCTCAACCGACAACAACAAATTATAATAAATAGACTACGACTAGGACACACACAACTCACAAACGCCCATTATATGAATAGATCCCTAACAAATATCTGTCCCTTTTGCAACACCTCAGCGATAGACATCCAACACATTTTAATAGACTGCACTGCACTTTCACATGTTAGAACAATTTGCCAATAACCCAATCCATCTCCTTGCGAATCCAACAGCAGCAAACTCAAATAAAATTATATACTTTCTACACAAAATGAATTTCATACATAAAATTTAATTATAACATATTCCACACACATATCTTTGTTAATACACTGTAGAGCGGAAGGCCTCGGTAGCCATTGCTCATTAACCTTTGTTAACTTTTTAGTTTATAACTATTAGTTAGCATTAAATAAATAAATGATTTCTTTTTACATATATGATCAATTTCTTATACATTTAAGTGGTGTGAATAGCCCTATTGCATTTTTAAGGTCTACTCGCTTTGGTATAATCCATTATAGGTTTATTTCAGTGCTAACATCTCTCTCAGAGCTTGGCTTTCAGCTTTTAACGCCATTTTTATAATCTTTGCAAGTTGCAAACTTTTCGGGCGCGACGTCTTCTAAGCTTGCACCCCTGCAAGTGCAACATCGATAAGTTTTCGTTGTAGTTCGCAGGGTTTCCTTTGCCACCCAACCCACCTTGCCATCTTGCAACCCTCCGCCACCACTCACTGCCCACTTCACCACTTCCGCTGTGGCTGCTGTCACCGCAGCAAGCGGAGAGGGAGCGGGAGCTGCGGGGACGGAAGTGTCCATTAAACTCAGCCATTCGCTATCCAAGTTTTTTGGCCAAGTGCTGGCGGTGCTAAAACATCTGTACGGTGTGCGCAGTGGCGTGTCCGATGGCCAGGTGAGTTTCCTCCGCCGTAGAGATACATGTGTATCTATGCATCCGTAATTCACATGCTCACAATTTGAAATTGTAAATTTTGTGTCTTGTTAGTGCTGGATGCGCGGGGAAGGGATGGAGGGGCAGGAGGGGGTCTCAGAGCAACGTGAAGCGAAATAAAATAACGAACAAAATCAACAAACATAAGGTAAAGTGCTGATTTGTTGTTGTTATTTTTTCGCTCTCTTCTCTCTGCTGCTCGTTGTTTTCATTGTTTGTCGAGTAAAACTGTTACTTGTTTTTTCAGGCTGCCATTTTTGCTTATGTTAGACCACACACACACGTACACAGTCAAGCACAGGTAAAGGCAAGACAAGTCATAGCTAAGAATCACGACCATTGAATACCCGCTTCTGGCATCAATAAGGAGTTGGCGGAACCCCAACTTGGAGAAATAACCAAGTACTTCTTACTCAGTCATAAAATATTATTTTTACTTATTACCCATTATCCTTAAATATAAGCCAGGACCAATATACCCTTAAAATGCCCATGTCCAGGGTAACACAAACACAAACACGGGCGCACAGAGATACATTTGTAGTGCTGGTAGGAAAAGAATAATGTGGCGAAGATAGCTCCTCGTTGAGCTCTCCCGCCCAAGACGTTCCTTCTCCGTTTCCAACTTCAACTTCAACCGGATGCCCGAAATTTATGCCCACTGTATTTGTTTATACAAATTTAATGAATACACACAGTGAAGGCACGCCAGCCATCCCATTGTTGGGCACACACACCCACGCTCGGAACAGGACTTTAGGCATCGTCTATACTTTATGTTCCTGTCCCACCCATGCGTTTTGCATACGGAGGAGGATACGGGCAGGATAATACAGCCTGCAAGGCATTCTGTAAAATGTTGATGCGATGCAGAGGGAAAGGCTGCCGGGCACTTCCAGGGAACATTTCACGTAGCCCAACAATGGCCGTTGATCTCGGCGGCTGCTCTTCTCCCGAATATGGTGGAATTCCGCGCAGCCAACTGAATTGTTTTCCCTACACAGAAAAAATTCTGGTGGGTTAAATGAACAATTTCTTTTGGTTGAATAACAGTAAAGCTACTGTCCATGTATTTTGTTGTTGGATTTGGTGACTGCACGACAGTTTATATGACAGTCAATTACAGTCACCCTTACGTACGAGACTCGGTGTGTTTTTTGTTGTTGGCTTTGCGAACTGTCGTGACTGTCAGCTGCAGTTAAAATACTGTAGGTTTTTCGTAATAACTTTTATGTATTATTTGTTCTTTTTTGGTCTCGGCTATGTATTTTTGCATTCCCAAGCTAAGTAGCAAATAAATTATAAGCTTTATCGACAATTTTTTTTAATTTTATTAAATATTTTATTAAAATCCAGAACCTTCTTTGCCCACTAAAATACTTTCTGGTATAATTCTGGTATATATTTCTAAACTTCTAGTATTATGCAAGCGTTTCTTGAAAAAACGATTTCGGGCACACTTAA